>CM040986.1:6155743-6193920 GCA_022985145.1 Pangasius djambal | reverse complement strand
AAAATTTGAGTATTTTTCTATGTTATGTTCATGTTTATGTTCATAAACTTTTTATTTAATAAAATATGTTTTCATAGTTTGTGTTGTCCCTTATTATCAATGCAAAATGGTCACTAACTAAAGAGGATTTATGCTGATATTGCCCAAAAACCCTATTTTGTTCAGGCGTTTCCAAACTTTTGGAGGGCAGTGTAGCTCGAAACCGTTACACCTTAAAATGATCAAATATGTTCATGTCAAAGCACGATACAGTTACACAGCATACTATACTCCAGTATCAGCAAAGTGGACTACTTGGATTTTTCCTGGTTTGGTACTGAGTAGCATTACATTTTCACAACACATCCACTAATATTTAGCTTTTAAGCATAGGACCAAGTACGGTGGATATAAAAAGTCTACACACCCCTGTTAAAATGGCAGGTTTTTGTGATGTAAAAAAATGAAACCAAGATAAATCATGTCAGAACTTTTTCCACCCTCAATGTGAAATTACAATGTGTAAAAAATTAAGTGGAAAAACAATCAGAAATATTGTAGGGAAAATGAAAAAAGTTATAGTAACCTGGTTGCATAAGTGTGCACACCCTCTTATAATTGGGGATAAGGCTGTGTTCAGAATGAACCAATCACATTCAATCTCATGTTCAAAAGCAATAATCATGCAGCTGTCATCAATGAAATTATGCTGCTTAACCCCAAATAAATACCAGCTGTTTCTATAGGATGTTCTCCACATCTTCTTGGTTTCATCAGACTGCTTAAGCTATGGTCTGCAATGAGCTTACAAAGCATCTCACTTGTCGAAAGGTAGGGTGGCTAGATGGAAGCCCTTTCTCACAAAAATATCCAAGCTCAACTAAATCATCCCAAATCATGTGGCAAAGTGTGTTATGGTCTGATGAGAGCAAATCCAAAAGTTATAATAATTCCCTAATTCCAAAAGGTATGTTTCGTGCAAAAATAAAGCACATCACCAAAAGAACACCATACCCACGGTGAAGCATGGTGGTGGCAGCATCATGCTTTTTGGCTGCTTTTCTTCAGCCAGAACTGGGGCTTTTATCAAGGTGGAAGGAATCATGAATAGCTACAAATACCAGTCGATTTCAGTACAAAACTTTCTGGTGTCTGCTAGTAAGCTGAAGATGAAAAGGAATTTCCCCTTTATCATGACAGTGATCCAAAGCATACATCCAAATCAAGAAAGGAAAGGCTTAACCAAAAGAAGGTCGATGTTTCTGAATGGCCTAGCCAGAGCCCAGACCTGAATCCAACTAAAAATCTGTGGAGTGACATGATGTGGCCTGTGCACAGGAGATGCTCTCACGATTTGATGGATCTAGAATGTTTTTCAAGAAAGAGTGAGAAAATATTGCCAAGATAATATGTGTCATGCTGATATACTCTTACCCAAAAAAGACTGAAGGGCGTAATAAAATCAAAAGGTGCTTCAGCAATGTATATGTTTAGGGGTGGGCATACCAGGTTATTGTCATTTTTTTATTTTTCCCTAAAATGTTTCTGATTGTTTTTCACTTAATTTTTATACGTTGTAATTTCACATTGAGTGAAATTACATGATTTGATCTGACATGATTTATCTTGGTTTAATTTTTTACATCACATAAACCTGCCATTTTAACAGGGTGTGTAGACTTTTTATATCCACTGTATATTGTACATGCCTGCCGTATATTTAACATTTATTTCTGCTCTACAGTGCTCATTAACAAGGATAGTGTAGAGTGCTCTAACTCAGTGGTTCTCTCTCAGTGTTGGACAGCCAAGGAGGTCCCTCGTGTGTTTTTTTATAGTTACAGTGGGGTAATCCCAACCCACCTTATTATATTTATTAATTAGTTTTTATAGTTATTGCTCTTTTTGACAGCTCAATTGAAACCTCAAAAACTCGAAAGAAGTAGGCGTGTAATAATAACTTCAATCTAACGTGTTCTGTAATTAAAAGGCACAATGAGACCAACAGAAACACAAAACCAGCTGAGCTAAATGTAACTCAATTTGGGTCAGTTTGGAAGCTAGCTGGTCAGTTTCAGCTGATTTCTTTCATTCTCTTTTACAGACGCAGTAGAAAATTACAGAAAAATATATAAACCTAGACAAAACATCACTGTCCGCATCCCAACCCAGTATGTTAGGTCACCCATTTACCAACCCAGTTTGAGTCATGACGACTCAACTACCTGCCCTAACAACCTAAAGCCGGCACCTGAGTTGTCAAAATAACTCAACACAAACTTAAAAGCAAGTCAATAATAACTGGAATCTAATGTTTTCTGTCATTAAAAAACACTTTGGCTCGAAGAAACAGCCAAGATATTATTATGAACAATTAACCAGTGAGATTAATATTTGAATAATTGGACTAAGTTTATTAAAAAAATAAAATAAATCGGTACTGAGGGGGGCTGAGGAATTTATTTTACTATTAAAAGGGTTCCTGGCAACAATATATTTGAGAACCCCTGGCCTAGCTGGTCGAATATAGAAAGCTACTGCACCTGTTGCACTCTCTATATAACTCTGGAGTATACTTCTTGTCTGTATGAGCTGTATGGGGAGTCACATGTTATGTTATTTAACACACAATCATTTGGCCTACGAGTAAAAACAGCGATGCGAGTCGCGCCTGCAGAGAACTTCCTAAAGCTTTTCTTTCACATTTCAATCTGGCAACAATTACCATCGGTGATGAAACAAAAGCTCGAGCCAAAATCACCAGACGCACACACGCTGGCCATTCCCACAGACAAGCAAGAGAAAATTTCTTCTGCACCTACACAGTCTTAGGATTGTATAGGCGCAAAGATTCGCATAAACCAATTCCAGTGATGATTTGCGAACAGTAAAGGTTAGCACAGTGGGTGTGGCTAGCACTCACAGCTTGTATTTATTAATTAATTAGTATAGAATTCCAAAACAAAATTAAGCTTTTTTTTTTGGTTGTCGTTTATTATTTTTTTCTGTTTTCCATGAATATATCAGTATGTAATTATCCTCGAATCCCCCATTCCTTCATATCCTTTCCACATATCCATTTATAACATTACAGTCTAGAAATGATTACATTATTTACCAGTTTCAACTGATTTTTATTAAAAATAAATACACCGATTGTTTTCTGTGCTATAAAGAACGCTTGCCGTCACATCACAAACCTGCTTCAGATTCCTTTACACACTGGATATCATGGATGCTTTTTTCCTCAAAATCTTCTGTTCGGCATTAAATGTAGCACTCATTATTATTGTTGCAATCATTATTTCAATTATGTAATACCGTACAATTTTTCCAGACGCATTTTCCTTTTGTATTGATTGGTAAAATGAGTTTTAGTGCTCTGGAGCTTTGTTCCATGTAGGGTGATGTATTTGAGGCTCTCAGACTAATGGCATCAATAGCAGAGGTGAAACGTGCAGTAAGTAAATTTGCATATTTCAGTCAGTATTCGGTGCCTGTTTGTGACTGTAGAACAAAACTGGTGATGGCAATTATTGCTTCTTTGATTCTAAAAATGTTTGAGCTATGTCCTATGCAATTAGCATAGTTTCTCCATCAAGCATAACCAGTATATATATATGTATATGTGTGTGTGTGTGTGTGTGTGTGTGTATATATATATATATATAAACATATGTGTGTGTGTGTGTGTGTGTGTGTGTGTATATATATATATATATATATATATATATATATATATATAACAGTTTTGCAACTGTTCAGGTTTAGGCCATCTCTAGTGCAATAGATAGAAGACTGCAGATAGCACTAGCCCTTGAGGCCAGATCAGTCATGCTTATCATACAGAGAGCACCTAACTCCATCTTCCAGCCCACTTTCTGTCCGCAGGCAAAAACATGAGTGAAAGACGGCAAATCCTGTTGTAAACACTGTGGTTTTCTTGTAATAGAAAAGGTAGCAGGGATAAAGCAAAAGAGAAGTCACTTTATTAATGTAAGGAAGACATATTAATCATTAAATGATTTTTAGGGGAAAAAACACTTTAGGGAAACTACATAGATGCTACAAAACGATATTGTATTATTATTATTATTATTATTATTATTATTATACTGATTGTTTTGTTTTGTTTTTATTGATTGGTTTTTTATTTTTGCATCTGTTTAGTATCTGGTATGTATGTGTTTTTTTTTTAATATCCAAAATTTCACCCCTTGTATTATACTACATCCGCATGCATTTCGATTTAACGTTTTCAGATTTTCTTTTTCAGTGTTAGAAATGTGCCAACCCAAAACGAGGTGCTCCAGGAACCTGTTCTGCCTTCACACCAGGAGGTTTCAACCAAACCCGAGTACAAAGGAAATGTGGGATGGAGTGAGGGAGCGATGTTGGACTACATCGCTGGACTAGGAATGACCCATGACATGCTGATCCACTGAACTCCGGTGCTCACACTTTCTTGGCCTTTTCTCATTTCACACACACCCTCACTCACCCAGATTTGTACACATGTACGTAGAGAAGCAGACGCCAGCAAGTCTAGGCGCTGATCAGCAGTATTGTTATTAACAGTCTCCCTTGCATGTATTAAGGCACGGTGAGGACACATCCCAGCCTTATGACCTCAGGGCTTCGCTTTGTTCTTTCCATAACGTAGAAGTAATTACAGCATCTACCTTTCCTTTTTCACCCTGTGCATTCTGCCCCACACCTCAGACTTCACCCCACTATGTTATGATTGCTATTCACAGGCATCTACCCTGGAAAAATACCAGAGCGTTATCTATTATTTGTGTAGAATTTGCTTTGATGCTTTTATAATATAGAGTTTATATTGTTATTATAATATCTATCTATCTATCTCTCTATCTATCTATCTATCTATCTATCTCTAGAGATTTTATATATATATATATATATATATATATAAAATCTGAGAAATTATCTCTGACCTAAAAAAAGAGATGTGCTTCTTTGCATTCATTGCAAATTTCATTCAATGCTTATCTTTTAATTTTGAAACTAAGCATTAGAGCTGAATAATTAGCCGTCATTTGTAATCTGTATTAAATTTGTCATTTATTAAATTCATTTTTGTCTGTCATCAAGAGTGTTGTCTATTGCTTTATAAAAGCATCTCTGTCTACAGGAAAATATTCTACATCTTATGAAAAGAGGTTGCATAAACATTTATTGTGTGTTTTTATTTTTTGAAACTAGGATTGGGCTGAAGTGATAATGTGTGGGATTTCTTTTTTTTTTTTTTCTCGAGTGTTTGTGCTTCACCCTGCTATGGAGTACTGTCACATAAAGGATTAAACCCTGTACCAGGACACAAATGAGCAAACAGCACACCAGTGATTGCTTGCTGTACTGTTATGAGAGCTTTTTGGTGAAACTCGTCAGTGGTAAAGACATAGAATGAAACATGTCTGACATTTTAACAATAAAGCAAATTCAGGAATTGATTTTTTTATTGTTATTATTAACAAAATATTAATGGATTAGTTATTCACGCTAATGTGCTCTTTTTATGTTCGTGATTTGTTTATCAATAACCTGGTTTATTCAATAATAGTAATTATGCATAATCATGAAAAGGCCCTATTTAAAAAAAAAACTTAAGTATAGTTCACTTACAGTAAAATATATAATAATTGTATTATTTTATATTAATTATATTATAATCATATGCTACAGCATCTGTACTACACTGTATTTTAGAGTATATCCTATAGTATATGTCTAGTATCTTATATCTATGTTATAGTATATCTTGTTCATTATGTATAGACTGTTCTTATGTTGTGCACTTTGGATTTATCCATCTATCTATGTATATATCTATCTATCAAATTATTTTTATTGAGCATTCCCACCCCACCCGTTACTGGATGTGTGATATGAGATATAAAGAGAGCTCTGGACCAACATGAAAGCAAAGACCTGCAGTTAAACACATGTCAGTCCTTAAATAAAGGCTTTGCAGCAACCTAGTTGCTTCCATGTCATTGCGCATGTTTGTGTGAATATACGTCTTTTTAATGACACACTACTCCAAAGCTGACTTAGATTTACTGAAAACATGTCTGAAATTGTTCCAAGTGTAGCAGCAGTGTAATGCTGGGTATGCTCAGTAGAGTGCAGGGCCTTTATTTCTCACCCATTTCCTGCAGCCTACGTGCATTTTCATCCACAGTGAGGTACACATGCTTGGCTAGCAGTGTCACTATTCTGCAGAAATCCCCAGACGCAGCATTTCTCTTGGATTAGGGTAACGAATTCTGGCTATAGCTCGCGTTTTTGCTTTGACGCAGAAAAGCATGGGTGATTAAGAAAGTACTTGACGTTCATTTTCAAGGCCTGTCGAGCTTAAACTGGACCCTTTAGTCTGCTCTTAGAAGTTAGGACTTGCCTCTGGGTAGATCACTAAATCTAGATAATGTTCATTTTTCTTCTTCTGAGTCCACATTTTCTCAGTGGGTTTAAGGGTCAAACTGGTACAGGGTCACTGTGTTTTCACACTGTGTTTAAAAAAAAAAAAAAATCAGCACTGATGACTGTAAGTTTATATCTGAAACGTGGGCTATAGGCAGTGTGGAAAGCTTTCGTATTTCTGTAAACATTAATTTTCTGTGTAATGGCGCGCAATAAAAATTAACAACCATAATAAACAGGTCGACACTAGTTTGCTATTGGCTATGTAGCATTATTTATATGACTTATTTAAGGCTTTTTTTTGTTGTTGTTTGTTTGTTTGTTTTGTTTTGTTTTTTGTTGTTTTGGGGTTTTGTTTGTTTTGTTTTGTTTTCTGCAGCCGTTATAGGCCATTCAATAAATATCGAATTATTATTAAAGTTTTCAGTTTCAAAATATTTAGGTTCAAAAATTTTATTTCAAGTTCAAATTTTTATTATATATACTAGTTTATGAACGTTTTTTAATGTAACAAATTCTCAAACGTTGATCCTTATAACACCCAAAAAATTAAATTAAATTAAATTAAATTAAATTAAATCATTATTATAACCTAAATATGTTTATTAATTTCTAAATGTACAAATGTATTTCTAATATATATGTATTTCTAAATATTTTAATGATTTTATAGATTTTAATATTATCTTCCTGTAAAAATCCATCCAAATAAACTGCTTAGAATGTTTTCCTCATATATTTCTTAATGATTTAATTTCTTTCAGTGTGTGTGCTGTTGATTTATCAGGTCGAGTGAGCGCCGATATCAGCGTGTGCCACCTTTCCATAACACACTTAATCAACTTAATTAGCTTCTCCCTCGGGTCGCGTGACATAGCGCGCTCTGGAAGCCAATCAGCTCGCGCGTTCCCGCAGCGCACTGACACGGACACACTCCGGAACTGCGTGTGTTCATATGTTGGGCGGTTTTGTCACGATTTAAGAAAGAACACTCATTTTTACCTCTTCGTTTCGTTTCGAGTCGATACATCCGGAAATATATTTTCCACATTTTTTTTATTATTATTATTTATATATTTTTTGGGAAATACGCGGTTCCTCGTTTGCCAAGCTGTCATTCCAATGGATTAGATTTAAGGTTTCGCGCTCGCGCACTAACCGGCCAACAAACTCTGACGCTGTCCGTCACTTTTATGGCCTCTGCTTCCAATGATGTCTATGAGTTTCGCGCCTGACGGCTTAGGTTCTGCGGATACGTCCAAATCGGCGTTTTTAGAGCTCGGCCACGGGATCCCCGCCAGCCAGCAGCACTTTTCGGGACTCGCGACTAACGTTTATCCCGCGCACGGGCTGCACTCGGGCGGACACCCGCAGCACGAGAGTCCCTTTCCCTCCGGCGCGTGCCACTACGGCGGGCCGCTCGGTTACGGCTACCCCGCGCCGCTCAACGCTCCTGCACCCGCTCCTACTTACTTACCCTACCAGCAGGGCAGCTACAGAAACCCACTGAGCCACACGAGGAATGACGAGACCGGTGAGTGCGCTCTCTGAACCGGGAATACAGTCACTCTGAAAGGAAAAAGCAGGCATCAGCCTCTAACCACTACTTCTGCTGCGATCCAGAGCTAGGAGCTAAATGGCGAGAAGGGAGCTGATCTGCTGCTGTAGTGTGTCTTTAGCCATTCCAAGCGGTTTTTAATCAAAGTGATGGCGGTGTTTGGTTCCCTTCAGCACCCTGATGCAATCAGCCATTTCAGTGGCATTTTCAGTGTTATGTGTATAAACTTATAAACGAGTGTGAGACCTAGGCCTGCATGTGATAGTGTCTGATCAGTTTCAGGAATCTGATGCAGTGTGTATTTAGAGGCCCAGGGAGAGGAATCAAATCAGAGTTTTGTAATCTTATTCATTTCAACGCCTGCAGTTTGTGTTAAAAATGCATATTGTTTGGTTCCTTACAGTATCTCCATACAGCAATTCCAACAGTCTGATATTAATAACCCAATATATTTTAACTGAGTGCTCATGGTGTCTTTAATTCATTTTATTGGCCGCACTTTCCCGTGTTGAGGTTATGGGGTGATTATCATCACTGTCACCCTCTAATGCACCAACTAATGCTGAGTTTATTAGTGGATTTAATTTATTACAATAATTCATTTAGTTGTAAGCGACATTGTTGTTGTTATTATTATTATTATTATTATTAGTGGTGGTGGTGGTGGTGCTGGTGGTGGCATTATTATTATTATTATTATTATTATTATTATTATTATTATTATTATTAGTGGTGGTGGTGGTGGTGCTGGTGGTGGCATTATTATTATTATTATTATTATTATTATTATTATTATTATACAGTTGTCGTGTTTTCCGCGTTGTTACACTCATAAATTAGTGTAAATATTATCCTCTGTTCTGTGTATACAGTTTGCTTAGTTATAGAAACCTAAATGAAGGAAAGTGATTTGCTTATAAATTCTTCCCTTTTTATTATTATTATTATTATCATTATTATTATTATTATTATTATTATTATTATTATTATTATCATTATTATTATTATTAGCCTACTGACACTCACAAGCCCTTGTAATCGGAATGCCTGTACTGAATGCTTTAATACAGCTGAGTGTGTGGGATTACTGAGGCCAGAGTAATAACACTGTAAATAGTGTCTAGTAGAAGAACTCGGTCACTGTCTGTGTTAGAGTCATAATCCGTGAAACAAAATGCACTCAGGTCGTTTACACTTTCAGCCATTTAACGGTTAAAGGAACAAGGAAAAGGCCAGTGATGTGCCACTCAGACGGCAGGGTTACTAGTCATAAACCTATAGGCAATTCTTTCGGGTAAGTTAGTAAACGTTATGTTAGGTTTATGTAAGGTTTTATTGCATGTGGTAAGCTGTGTTGGGTTTAAAGGTCAGGCGCATGGAAGTATTAGGTACCATTTAAAAGTAGGCGTTTATAATGATTTATAAACCTTTATATGATTTATAAAGGTTTTATAACCTACTATAAGGGTAAGTGTTGAAGTATTAATGATTTTATAATATCAGCATCAACACCAACATCATATTTAGGAAGGCCATACTTTATGGCGGGGCTGTTATTTACTATATGTTATTTGTCTGGTATGCGCTATATATTATTTTAACACAAGTCCCTTGTTGTTGCTGCTGTTTTTTTTTTTTTTTTTTTTTTTAAATAAAGATCACGAGAAGCAGCCAGTGATTGAGAACGGAGAGATCCGTGTGAGTGGTAAAGGGAAGAAGATGCGCAAACCGCGCACCATCTACTCGAGCCTGCAGCTCGCCGCGCTGCATCAGCGCTTCCAGCAGACCCAGTACCTCGCGCTGCCGGAGAGAGCGGACCTGGCGGCCAAACTGGGCCTCACACAGACACAGGTACGAGGGCGAGACAAAGATACAGACTGCAACAAGACACACACACCCAAGACACACCAATCTGGGCTTGAGCTACCAGCACTGCAGCTTCTTATGGTGCTCGAATTTAAAGAAAAAAAAAAGAAAAGAAAGAAAAGAAAAGAAAGAAAAGTGAAGTAAAGGTGAGGTCGGGGTTCGGCTAGAGGTCACAGCTTTTCTTCGGCCGCTTGTATATGAAATGAAGCGGTTTTAAATAAGCACCTGTCCTGCAGTGACTTCAACACTGAGGAATTTGCAGTTTAGTTTTTGTTGCATTATTGTTGCTTTGAATCAGCGCTTTTGACTTCTTGTGCTCCATTGCATTCCCGATTTCTAAAGATTTCTTAACATTATTATCCAGTGACTACATGGAAATCTGTACGTATGAATGAAGTGCGTAGTGCGTTATAAGAGTGAGGAGTGGAAGTGTGCAATCAAACACGGTGGCTTGGAGTTTAGGAAATGATCCTGACGCTTGGAAACAATAGAGGTTAATGCAGGTCAGGTGTAAACAAAACTCGAAGGAAGGGTTTGATGTGGTGTGGGCCGAAAACTGTCACTAAACTCCCCACATTTCTGTCTAGTTCTGTCTTTTCCCATTGTGCTACTTAGGTTTTGGGCCTAAGATTTATTCTGACGCTTGACAGCAGTGTAATTACCAGCGATCATCATCTGAAATATTAAGAAAGACATATGCAAAGAATACAGATAATAATAATAATAATAATAATAATAATAAAAATAATAATAATAATAATTATCATCATCATTATTATTATTATTATTATTATAAAAAATAAACATAATTTTTTATATATTTTTTGAGCAAAATCAATATCAGCTTTTAGTTTTCTGTATAATTTTAAGAACATTTTTTTTTCGTAACAAAAATTGCACTGCGCGTGAGCGTTTAAGTCCTGCATTATTTAAAAGCCCTTGTTTATTTCATATGGAATGGAATGTTAATTTATTTGAATGCATAGCAAGACACGCTTATTTACTGACTTATTTATTTACTTATTTATTTATTAGGGAATTGGGATTTCTAAATTTGGCAAAACAGCAGCTATTCATATCTGTCGTTTGCTCACATGCCAAGACCTGGCAGTCAAAGCCAAGCTGAGAGCAAACATGACAACATGACATCATGTCAGACACATGATCTTTCACTCCACTAATGGTTTTCTGCGCCAATAATTTTTGTGTGGACCCCCCAAAAAACTTCTAAAAATACTTAATTAAACTTAGTTAAATCTGCACTGCATGTTTTTTTTTTTTAATAATGTGCCTTTACACTAAAACTATGCTATACTTTTATGCAATACCTTATAGTGACATGTGCTATGAGAGGGCATTAACCACCAATAGACAAGTCTACAATGATTTCTGAGATGTAATTATGCTTTAGGTTCTCCAAACTTTAATGAAGTGCATTTTATGGGAGCAATATGACGGTTAACGCAAATATGTTAGATTTCTAATTGCGACCATTTTCAGTTATTTTGCATTGAGTCAGTAAGGCCGAGTGCTATCTGAGACATAAATCAGGGTTAGGGTTTAGGTTTTTATACATACCCAAAAATATGAAACAAAATGAGGTAAGTGACTGTGGTCGTGATGCAGGATTTTATGTGGAAACCACAGGCCTGTCTTAAAGTGGAGTATTATTCTCTCATTGGAGATTGTCTCCTGCATGCTTCATTACGGACTAAATCTTTTGAGCGAGTGCTGCTGTTTCCTCAGTGCTTAAGTAGTGAGCCGAAGGACTTTGCTCTTGATTGGTTAAGCCTCAGAGTTAAGAGCCCCTTATCCATGGACTTACGAGGGGCACTAAATGGCTTTAACAAGTCTTTCATGGCAGAGAGCATAATATAAAAAGGGCTGGAGTACATTAAATTAACGTACTCTGTGTGTCTGTCTATCTGCACTATATGGCCAAAAGTTTGCAGACACCTGACGATCACACCCATTTGTGCTTGCTGAATGTCTCATTCCAGATTTAGGCCCACTTTGCTGTTATAATAACCTCCACTCTTCAGGGAAGGCTTTCCACTACATTTTGGAGCGTGGCTGTGGGGATTTGTGCTCAATCTGCCACACGAGCATTAGTGATGCCAGGCACTGATGTTGGGTGAGGAGGCCTGGGGTGCAATCAGTGTTCCAGTTCATCCCGAAGGTGTTCAGTGGGGTTGAGGTCAGGGCTCTGTGCAGGACACTCGAGTTCTTCCACTCCAGCCTTGGCAAACCATGTCTTCATGGAGCTTGATCTGTGCACAGAGGCATTGTCATGTTTGGGCCTCTTAGTTCAAGTGATGGTAAATATCCGTGTGATGGTCACACACTGGGCCACTTCAAGTATGGTGTGGTGTCCACGTTCCTTTGGCGATATAATGTTTGTTTTTTTTCAGTGCTTGACTTATAACATCATTCTTCATTTTCATTTGGATATCCTTTCTTGTGACAGGCTAATCAATGGAAGCAGCTCAAGCATCCCTTCTCTCATACAAGTGCTGATATATTGCTGATTTATTCTTGACTGATGCAAAACAATTTGTTTAGCAAGTTCACGTTGGTGCAGGTTTAATACACCCTCACTCATTCAAGCTACACATCACGTCACCCTCGCTCACACTGATGCTTTTTTTTTTTTTTTTGCTCCTACCCTACTAACATTTTAATTAAATTCTACTCATTCTCCTCATTTTTATTCTCCCTCGCTCCATCACATGCACTGACACAATTTTTCATCATTCCTCGCTGTGGGGAATGTGTAGTCTGTTTCACACCTGTTCTGTTCTCTTGATTAGACCTCACATCACTCTGCCTGCCATCTGCTCAGGAAGGCAAACACTTGCGATCAGATATTTTGTGCAAAGGCATCGACTGTGCCAGCGCACCTGATTTCTAACTCTCTGTGGATGTCAGTAAACTGGACTGATATTCCTCTTCGAGATAAATCCTAGACCCAGAGCATAACAGGCATTTTGGCCATTTTTTTCTTTCTTTCTGTAAACATGATTGAAGGCATATGAACAAGTGCCACACGCCGCACATGTTTTGGATCTCCTACGTCCCTTTCACATATATGACTTAGGTCTGGAATCAATCACCTCACTATAAAAGATGTTTGGCAAACAAGTCTTTAGGAATAAAACGCACATCTTTTTTTTTATGTGTGTTTATTAAAGCTTGAAGTGGCCAAACCAATAACAGTTTGAAAGCCGTAGCATGAATTTTGCCCGTCTGAGGTTATGGAAAATGTTTGCTGGGAGGTGACTGGTGGCTCCCCATTTTTCCAAGGTGTCAATTTCCAATTGAGGTCAAAGACAACAAATGCCTTGCCAGCACACACACACACACACACACACACACACACACACACACACACACACACACATCTGTCTCACTGTCCTTGTGAGGACCTTCCATTGACATAATTATTAATTAATTATGCTCAATAATGCAATGTCTACATTTAAATCTAACCAAAACCTTAATTTCAGGAACCATTAGTGGGTTTTTGTATAAAAGCTACAAAAGTTTTACTTTCTGGATGGCCAACTGGGAGACACCCCTTCCCACACACACACACACACTCACACACAGCGCGCGCACACACAGCGCGCTCGCGCGCATTTGGAGTCTCTAAGGCTTATTCAGCATTTTATGGGAGGAAAATTGAAAATGATTTTATAATGTAGTGCATAACGTCTTAAATGCATCTAAATAAAACACCGAGCTGAATATTAAAATCTCCTTGCTCTGACTCAAGGGTGGCAGAACAATTTTCTACTCCACATTAAATTCATACCAAAATTATTCCCTGGCTGTGAATCAGTGGAAAAACAGCCATGCGTTAGATCTGGCCTGCATGTTTACTATGCCTTCGGGTTTCTGGGAATCATTTCGTTAACAATTGTAGACCAAGCGTTATTGTTAGACACGTGCGCCGCGGCTCTCATAAAGAAAGAAGAAAAAAAAAAATCAAACTCAATGAGAGTGAAATGTCGCTGAGTCCATCTCCACTGAGACTGACTAAATCTGCCTTACAACTATTTAAGATTTAATTAGCAGGCTTGAAACTGGCGACTGTCATCCCCTTTTTCATAAACTGCCTTGACTTGATGGTTAAAATTTAAACTGCAATTTTCTGATGACAATTACATACAGGCCTGTAACCAGAATGCGTTTATTTTTATTTTTTATTTTTTTTTTGCAGGAATGTGCCGTAGTTAATAAGTCATGTGTACTACATCATTATTTTTAATTCTGTTTCTAATTCTATTCTCCCTCAAATAACTCAGACTCCAGTTGAATTTTATTCAAATAAACATTTTGCAAAGTTACCTGTTGATTTCAGCCTCCAGAAAAATAGACAATTTCACAATCAGCTATTTCTCGTTCATATTTCGTAAAATGACAGTGAATTGGTTTCATATCTCATATCTCATGTTGCTGAAGAACATTATGGAAGTCGGCTAGAGAAGAAGGAGCACATCTGAGAGTATGAGGTCCTGTGCGAGAATGTGCCATGTATTTGTGTACTTACTGACATAGCTTTTTATCTGCCTCAAAAAATATATATCATATTCCTTACAGAGTATTGTATTTATTTTTCATTGCATAAAAATGTAAATGAAAAATTGCCACATCAGTTACAAATTGTCACAGTGAACTGATTTTATTTTAAATAGCAAATAGTGAACTTACCAGTAATAAATAGTCTATTTTATCTAGTTATTGTAAACTTTAGAACTATGGAGATGTTTATTATTTTTGTATATTATAGTCTATTTATTTATTTATTTATTTATTTATTTATTTATTTATTTATTTATTAAAAAACGGACTGTTTTCGTTTAACAAACTTGTGCAGAATGAACATTATATTCTAAGGGGAAAAAGATGTTTACCTACAGTATATAAGAAAGTAATAAGAAAGTGTGCATGTAAACTTTTCCAGTCTCTACATACGAGAGGCAGTTTTTTTTGTCGCCTTGTGGTCACCTGAAAAACACCAGGTATAAAATCACCAGAAACCTTCAGAAGCGACACGGACCTCGGTGTCATCATAGCTAGTTACGGCCTTGTTCCCATGTATTGTACAATCCTAATAAATCTTCTCCTAATGATCCTAATAAAAATCTCCTTTTTTTTAAGAAAAAAAAAAATACAGACTAATAACACTCTACCTCTTCCTCCTTTCTGTCTTTTTGTTTTTAAAGGTTAAAATATGGTTTCAGAATAAGCGCTCCAAATATAAGAAGATCATGAAGCACGGCCCAACCGGACCGGAAGGAGAGCTGCAGGCCGCCCGTGCGCATGCGCAGTCGCCCTGCTCTCCTGTGCTGCCAGCTCTCTGGGACGCGCCGATGGCTGGCAAAAGCGCGCACACGCATCCCGGCGGCTACATGAACAGTTTCGGCCAGTGGTACCCCTCATCCCAGGACACTTTACCCAGACCTCATATGATGTGACCCATGTGTGTTTGCTACCGACATTCTACCGATATAGTGATTATACGACATGTGTCATATCGTATAATACTGCATACGAATCGATACAAAGTTGCGTCGGTAATTTTCCCGTTTTCTGAGCGTTTGTTTGACCTCCATGTGAGAATTCTTTTTATTAAACTGTAAATACGGTCGTGTGTTTAAAGGGCTTGTGACTTTATCCTTGAACAGGTTTTGTTGTCAATGCTTGTTGATATTATTAGTCATCGGTGCTTTTCGGTTTTTATTCGGACTCCATTAATATTTGTTTTGAATAAAAAGACTGATGAAAGGCTGCCAAACACTGTGTCGCCATGCCATGTGATTAAACGAAATTGTTGCTGAAGAAAATTCTGGATGAAGTCTAGACAAAAAAAAAAAAAACACTCAAAGATCAACTAAACATAGATTAAGCTCGCGACACAACATCTACTTCAATTCTAACCGATTCCCCTTTTTCTTTATGACTTTCAATTCACTGATCACTCTACTATAAAATATCTCCTATTTCTACAGCACGTCTACTCCTAACTGAAGAGTAAACCTATAATTCAGGTTAAAAGAACATAAAATTGGACCTTACTGGACTTTGTTTGGCTTAATATTCTCCGCATTTGTGTTTGTATAAGCCTGACGCATTATCCTTTAAATAAGCCTACATTAATCCATGACCCAAATGATTTCATGTAATACAAACTGCTGAACACTCTCCACAGAACTCTATGGTGTGATTCAGAAATCATCCTAGATTGCACACAAATACTGTAAAAATCACACCCATTTCACGTTACACCCACAAACTGCACTTTCTGTGAATTCAGGTAAACACACGACATGAATTAATGACTGTACTTTTCATTTCAGATGTGATTTTTTTTTTTTAAATGATTTATTTATTTTCACATGTAGTGCACATGCTTTTATTTCCACGTGATGACAAATGCATGGTGAAAATCACATCCGGAAAAATTAGACTACGTTCACCCTGTATGTGAAACGCAAGCGCGTGCGAAAGAAAATCACACGTGAAAACCAAAGCACAATGCACCGCACGTGACAAACTAACGTGGAAATAACTGAAACGTGTAGAAAAATCACGTTTCAAATACTAATACACGCACTAATAATGTGCAAAACGTGACATGTAGTGTTTGAGACACGTTGTGATGTTTTCAGCTGTAAATTCTTGTACTTTTTTTTTCCTGTAAGGGAATTACATGATAGAACAACGGTCTATAAAACTATCGTTTATTTATTTTCATTAGATGAACTGCACTGCAACTTTCCTCTGCCCTGGTTGCATGAGTGCTGCAATGGACGACAGGACAAAAGAGAAAAATCCATTTAGGATGAAGTGAGGATTAATCTTAGGTATCATGTCCAACTTTAATTTACAGCTGTCTGGCTTGTGATGAAGTGCACTGAGTGAAACAGGTGGATCTAGCTTCATATGATCCCAGTCACACACACAATTTTCACTTTGTGTCCGTGAAATTGCTAGAACACAGGTTTACTTCTCACAAGCCTACAACCGCCAGGGTGCTTTGAAAATGGCTGAGGTGGCACGCGCTGACACATTTATAGACATTCCATCATAGTTTTAGTATCTGTACTATATGATCATACCCAAAATCCCACTAAATCGAACCCGCAGGAAATGAGGGTTCAACATTTGAATAAACTGGGCAGATTGTGGGCAGACAGAGCAGTGGGAAGCACAGAACTGTCTGCACCTTTAAAGGTAATTTCCTTAAGAAAATTCAGACAAATGCTTGTTCAGCATCTGGCAGAGTAATCTGGCACCACGCTCTAAGCTACAACTGTGAGAAAACGTCTTATAATAAATGTTTTTTTGCAAAGGAGATTTTTTTTTTTTAGAATGGCTGTGTAGGACAGGCCAAAAAACATAACACAGTCTTATAGAAAGAAGAGTCCATATTAATAAATAATAAATATTTTTTAAAAATATTTATTTTTATTTATTAATAAAAATACTAGCATGTCAGAGGACGAGCTAGTAAAAGCCTTAATGATTTCTTTGAAACGTGGAGGTGGCTCTGTCACAGGGTGGGCATGCATTTCAACCAGTTACAGGCAACCTGGTCAAAATCACAAGTATGATAAATGCTGAAGCATATACATTTGGGTTCATTCAAGTGGTATCTTTGGGAAAAATGAGTAGCCTTGCTTTCAGAAGAACAGCAGCCAGACAAACACTACTAACATTATTAGGGTGCAGGGTATGTACTGTGTTTACACCCAGTGCCGAGTTCCACTCACTGTGCTTATTCTCAGTGATTGCTGGAGTGACCTGATCCAAAAGGCTGTTCGTCTTCGTCAGTGGATTTTGGCTTCAGGAAAATAAAACGATTTCAGATGTAAGAGTCATTAATCACAATACACATTTCTGGTTTTGCACTGGTCGTGCTGGAAATACCTCTTATTCTCAGGTATAATCTGCGTGTATGGGTGCTTAATGCCAGCATCCAGCCTTGGATCACATTTCCTGAGAATGATTGATCTTAGCTGTTGCAATCATACACACATTATCACGAACACAAAAGGACTGCTACATACAAGTCACTGTTTGTTTCACAAGGGCTGTATAGTCAGCTTAAGTCAGTTATATAGCTTAACTTTATAAATACAAATTATTCTTTCTAGACAGATCATTGAAAATTTGGGATTCGTACCCACTAGCTAATTAACCACATTTATAATGGCTAAACAAACCCAGTAAGCTGTCAGACAACAAAGATTACTCTAAAGAAAGGATTCATTTTGTCTGAAGGCAGTTCGGTTATTGGTGGAAGAAGCGGAAATCAAAAAGTTCAGGACTTAAAATCTTGCCAAAAGGAGACAGGGGACTTTAAAGGACGGGCTTTATGCTGCTTTTGACTAAATCTTATAACTCAGAATTTTAGACCTCTGAGTATAAAAAAACAAAACAAAAAAAAAAAACAACAATAACAAAAAATAAAAAACGAAGAAAACTCTTAACGCAAAATTTCTACTCGGAAAGTCAGGAAGCTCTCCTCAACCCCGAGTTCAGCAAGTGACATCAAATCAACATGGCTGCTCACAGCTTCAACGTTAAACAAAGTACGACTTCTTTACTTTTAAATAAATTATATACATATATATATATATACTAGTGTGTCAATGTATATACTAGTGGATCAATCAACATAGAGACAAATTTGCTTGTTACATCTATAACATTTGACCATAAGGTTTGATTTTTTTTATCTCGAATGCGCAGATTTTGAAAATGATGTAATCCCAAACTTCTCCAATGCAGATATAGTACAGCTGGTGATGATATAAACCCTGCTCCCCCTCTCACACCTGAAGGCTCTCTCTATTGTTAGCGCTACTGCCTCACATGGCATTGCGGGAGGGGTTGACTTTCACAGCAGGAGGCTACCTCAGGCCTTAGACTTTGGCTATTTTCATCCATCTTTGCAAAAGAAAGGGTGAACACCCCTTCACTCAGCCTGCGAGCCCATTCTGGTCTTTGGGATCCAGCCACCCATCCCCCTGTACTGCTCCATAGCTATCTCTGAAACGCTCTATTAGTCCGGAGGCACTTTTAAACTTGTTTGTGGCTACAGGTATGAACTCCATACGGTTGGAATGGAAGAAACTCGAAGAACAGTACAAGCGGCATATGAGAGATGTTGCGGGCAAAGAAAGGTTCTGCAGGTAAAGAAGGCAACGCTTGAAACTGAACAAAGGAAGAGTTCAACTTTGTCAGGCTCTTATTTTCGTTGCTGGTTATCTGTTTCACATATGCTGCATTAAGTTGTTAAAGAATGCCTGTTAAAGACTTCCACCATGTACATCAAACGTGGATACTGTATATTGTGTTCATGGTTTCATTATACAAACTTTATACAGTGAATTTTGTCCTTAAATATATTTTTTGTCAAACCTAAACTCAATCGATTTAGCATTATATTTACATAATGCAAAATCCTCATGCACAAACAGGAATCCTCTACTGCCCCTGTCACTCAAGGTGTCCCTTGGTCCTCTGTTTTTCATGATATGTATGGTTCCTCTTGGCCAGATCATTTACAAACACAGTCTTGTCTTCGAGTGTTAGGAAAATGATACTCAGATTTCTCTTAGTTTCTCAAAACAGCAAATATTATCGATTTAACACACTAATGTGTCTATGGTGATTAATCTAAAGTAAACGCTAATACTATAAACTCATTTAAAGCGAGTTGATATTTTATTTACTAGTGACAGTGTCAGTGGCCATGTTGCTGACATCATATGCTGAACTTGGGGTTGAGGACAACTTCCCAAATTTCTGAGTAGGAATTCCCAGTTTTTTCCTAGTCTGAGTTACAAGCTTGAGTGGAATGTAACGTACTCTAAATCCACCACAGCTCTTCTTCACATCTCATTTAACTGAACATATTCATGAGCTAAAATCACGAACGGACTCCAACCTTCTTGAATTAAAACGTTGTTGCCCTCAAAATTGCAGCTCTCTAAAATTCCAAGATTTTCAGTAGACGGTGTCACTGTTAAACCTTCTACAATATTTGCCATCTTGCTATAATATTTGACTACACACTTTCATTTGAGCCAGGTATTATGTTACTCATGAAAATGCCTTTCTATCAGCTCAGCAACATCAACATTTCAACCTTCGCTTAGTTGGAAAATGCTGAAACTTTCATGTCTGATCTGAGTCACCCTGAAACTTTTTTGTATGTATATAACCATCACCAAATGCCTTTTTTTGTTGCATACATGTTGCCCATATGATTAGCTTAATACATTGAATGTGGAGGCATTTGAAGGTTTAGGAACAAACCACAGCTGGCATTATTAAATGAAAAGTAAAAGAGAATCAGAGAGACAACAACATGTCTATGCTTCATCAGTGATAACTAGACATCCTAAGTGATTAAGCTGTCCTAGAAGGAAACTGTCACAGAGAGAAATCAATAATCAGTAATCATTTAAGCACTGTTGCACTTGACCTGAACACACGCCTCCAGCTCGGCCTTAAAACCTTCAGGTTCAATTATTAAAAGCACTGGGACTTTACGCAAGTAGCTTCTTTATGGTCCTTGGTGATGGCCCTCAGCTGTCTAAAGCTGTCTAAAGCAGTGGTATCAATGTATGTGTATTCGTTCGCCACGGCATTTCTTTCTCACACACACAAAGAACATCATTGAAACGCAAGAATTTTTCTTTAGAAATCAGAACATCCCAAAAGTCATTGGAGTTGTCAGGTCCTCAATCCTATTCTCACACCAGTCTGTATATATATATATATATATATATATATATATATATATATATATATATATATATGAAATGTTACACTGCAAGGTAATTCAGGTAATGACAGGGTGGAAAAATTAGAACAAGACTAAAGATCTAGCCAGGAATATTGTATAGTACAGAAAAAGGAGGTGCCTTTATAACTCAGGCAACAGTAGCTTCACTGTAACCGCAGTGCCATCAGTGCTGCATTATATTTTCATGCGTACAATAACACCCTTGGGCGTAGGACATGAAGAAGAGAAGGTGGATGTTGGGAAGAGCAAAATATAGATGATATATGGTTGGCTTAATGCATGCCACAAATAATACTTCCCCCCTTTGTATTTATTAAGCCTATGTTATAGTTTACTTCCTCTGAAATGATTTTTCTTATTCAGCTCTGCACCAACGACTACAAACCGTGTCTGCACTAACGACTATGTGCGGACCCCAAAATAACCTCCAAAGATAAAACCGTAAATAAATATTGCAGAACTGCTATTTGAAAATGATCACGAGTTAGCTTGGTGACTAGGCAGCAGGTTAATCGGTTAAGAAATATTCTAGTGTTTTTGTTTTTAATTTTCAACAATGCCATCTTGCTTTTTCCAGCCTAACCCCTTTAAGTTTAATAATAAATTTCACTGACCTCTTTCCTATATGAACATCCAGATTCTACAAATATTAGTTTATTTAAATGTGCACAGAAATTTCGGTTATTTATTAGACCTTATAGAGCTTTTTATTCCTGAACTTTAAACCAGCAGAACACACAAGGTCCATGTTTACATTATTTACAGGCTGCCTTGTGTTTTAGTCATTGAGGTTTGGATTAAACCCATTTAATTCAAGTGGCCAGACAAACAAAACTCAATAAATATAATGACTTGTGGGTTGTGTTTTCCACCAATGTATTAAAATAAAAATCTTTAAAAAAATAAAAATAAAAAATCACGACCCCCTTGGCTATGCCGCACGGATCCCTCTTTGAGAACCCCTGCCCTAAATAAAACTGCCTGGGTAGGAAAGTTCAAACTGGTTAAGTCTTCATGTTCAGGCAGTGACATTTTTCAACACTGACATCCACTACACTTAATCAACGCAAATTTAAACAGTAACTTGTCCTTTCAGGCCTCTATAAATCCTTCAGCTTTAAATCTAAACCACTAAATGTTCTATACACATTATCATCACACAAAAGCTCACTACACTCAAACGCCACTAATAACATTTCGGGAGTAAGGGCTACCTCTGTAACTTCTTGATTTTAATGCTAAATCCTCCAATCACAGTGAATATTTTCAGGCTGGTAACCAAAACTAATAATTAAAATAATTACTAAACACCCTGTTTGCTCACCATTAAATCCACACCCCATGAGTACACTGTTAACCAGCATCCAAAACTAACAACCTCAGATAGTGAAGCAGTCACTACATAAACTTTCCCAGTGAATGACTTACAGTAAAGCTAAACGGCTAAAGTAGCCCGACCATTAAAATGCTCCATGCCATGTTACCTCTGTCTTAACTGATCTCTGAGAACTCAGTCGAGTCTTCGACATGGTCTACATGTCTTTTCAGACTTATTTAAATATTACTGAAAATTAAAAACTTGTAAGTTGAGGTAATCTATCGTGATTTATGGCCACACGATAACGATTTATGGGTGATATTTTGTTTCTTTGTTTCCTTGATTGTAACAGATTATGCTTGTAAAACCATTTGTCCGCCAAGGTAATTCATCAGCAGTACTTTGGTTTCATCCAGTTTAAAACTGGTTTGGTCACCATTATAAATACTGGGTTGAAAATGGGTAAACATGCTTAGATGTACACTTTTAAGACACTATAGGTAAAATCGATATATTTCTGGTCACATCAGTCATTTTTCATATTTTTGAATCTACATTTCAGTAAGTGTTCACTGTTTTCACAGACTCACATCCACTACAGTATCTGAAACTTTGGCACAATCACTCAGTACAATGACATGAAAGGCTCGTTTCCTGATATTATATATGTCAATTCATGTGTCATTATGATATAAATGCCCATTTTCTTTACAAATCTTATAAACCGCACTTACTAGCGTGGAAACACATTCATCCGTATTGTATTTTTCAAACTGTTTTCCTCATTTTCTCCATTCAGAACCAAATATCTCAGTTTCTAGCTGATCTGCGATCACAAAATTTTACACGTTCATTCCTATACCTAATTAGAAGAACATGACACAAGAATTTCCCAAAATGTTGATTGTTGCTGGATTTACATTAGGTTTTACACTGAAAATGGTTTAACATATCAGTGCATGATAAGAGAAAAAGGATATGATATTCCAAGGAATTCTTCTGTACAATTCTTCTGTACAAGTCTTACTCTTAAGAGTGTCGTCACATTGAAATAAATATTTTCAATCCAAAATAATCCCAAGATTATATTTTTCTTGTTGTTGTTGTTGTTGTTGTTGTTGTTGTTGTTGTTGTTTTGCACATGTACACATATTTAATTAAAGGACACCTCATTGGGATAAATAAATGTACATTTTTGGAAAAAGTTCCAATACAAAACAATACTTGTAAGAACATCAGCAATCACCTGGTGGTTAAAATTAAATAAATAAATAAATAAATAATAAAAACTCTGGTGTCTTGTCTATACGTAATAAACTATACCTGCTATTAGCTCTGTAAAAAAAAATAGGGCTAGCTTGATGGAAAATGGGATCTTGATTGTCACTGGGTTGTGAGGTTTATAGCTGTAAAATAACTGCTTACTTTCGAGTAGACAAAAACATATACATGTATATGAAATATATGCTCTTTGCCTTTATGTCACCCAGCTATAGCTACATTTCTTTTAGCCTCTAGGGTTATATTTATGTATTTGTAGGACACAAGAAAATGTATCATACACCATGCTGGTGTGTGCGTGTGCGGGTTCGCGTCCGTGTGGGTGGCTGTGTGTGTGTGTGTGTGTGTGTGTGTGTGTGAGAGAGAGAGAGAGAGAGAGAGAGACTCTAGCTCCATTAGCAGATGAGTTTGGATTGTATTCTGCGTCAACTTGTTTCTTCAAAGTAGCTTTGAATGAAATAATGAACAGGAACACTTTACTAAAATCCAGAAATAAGCAATATGCAGTATTATAACTCTTCATTAACACGTGTATAAATCATGATTAATAAATACATGCACCAATTCTTAGCACAACAGCAAATAACGACGCGTGTGTAGGTTATTAACAGCCAGCTAAGTCACATATGAATAGCCATTAATAATGATAATACTGAAGTATTTACAGCTTATTCATTTATTCACTTAATTAATATCATGATTTGCATTAAGGATTAGAGCATGTGTTAATTACTCATTATTAAAGCCTTAGTTAAGCATTTCTATATTGTTTATTTGCGGACTTTATAGTAAAGTGTTAGTGAATGAATGTACATGTAATCAGTGTTTGATGGAATTGAATTGTCGGGTTTTATTCCGTGAAAAATATCGATTTAGAAATCGCGGTTTTTCAGCCGAAGTGAAACAGTAATTCTTTGCTAAGCTTTGAGATTTTGCTTTCGGAGAGCAAGATTTCTAGGCTATATTATTGTAAATAAATAAATAAATAATATACTCTAACTGGAAGAAGAAGAAGAAGAAGAAGAAGAAAAGTTTGTATATGCTTGGTCAAATCAAGACAAAACTCTCTTGTCATAAAACAGTAAATAAGCACGAAAATTAACCAAAAATGGGGGAAAAAATTAAAAAGTGGCGAAAAGTGTTTTATTAACTAAACGACGTTTCTGAACAGAAATAAATTCAATTCGGTCCATTAACGCATTCGTGCATACATTATAAAACATGTTATGATTTTTGGATAGTTTTACTACTCAATAGTTGAATGCAAATTGATATTCATTTCCACTTTATCTTAAAAAAAATTGAAGCAATTGAAGATAGCAGGCATCAGAGGACATCAGTGGAGAGAAACAGGGTGGAAGCTTTCCTACTGAAAACTACTTGTGGCAGATTTAGTCTAAAATATTACACGTTATTTTTTACATTTCGTGTCCAAAATTACTAAAAGTAAATTGATTTAACAAATGCACCAATTGTGCGGTTTAGGTCTGAAATAATAATAATAATAATAATAATAATAACAATAATAATAATAATAATAATGCTCTGTTTTTTTTTTTTACTTGAACCTTTTTCAACCTTTTTGTGGTGTGCCTGTAACTGTGCTCATGTAGGAAGAGCATCACTTAATAAATAAAAGAATAAAAATAAAACTCTAAAAATAAAAATCCTAATAGTGGTGTATATAGCATTGAAGTGTTGTCAAGGTGATTGAAAAAAATTTTTTTTTATTATTTTATTTTATTTTATTTTTTTTAAAGTTTTCCATTCAGGAAAGTGTTCATTTCGATCTCGTATCCTTTAATTAATGTCATATTTCAGAATTGTTTTAATCCGATCTAAAATATGCTTCAGTTTAAAACGGTGTGTTTTCTTAAATAAGAGAGGAGCTTGCCATGTTAGAATATTTTGCTTCACATTATAAAACTCTAAAAAAGAAAGCATTGTGCTCAGGATGTATTTTCCTCATTATTCCCATGCACATTAAAGCTTGGTAAATGAGAGGCTCCTGAGTTGTTGTGAGGTCCACTTGACCTGACTTTGACCTGGCTCACTCAGCACAGTCCATTCAACTTGTCTAAACAGGAGCATTACAAAGAACTTCTGTCAGGACTCCACCACTGAGCTAACACACCAACACACACCACCAGTCTGAACCTTGTAGTATGACTTTTACTCAGTTTTTACTCAGACATATCAGCTCTGTTGTTCAGAGAATTTATATTCCATTAAACTTCTTTGGGAATTTATATATACACACCCACGTACACACACATAACGACTATCAATTAAACCATAGATTCGTTCAATGAAATTAATGATAGATGTGGTAAGTCACTAACTCTCTGGCTTCCTTACTGTTTTTGAAAAAGAAAAAAAAAAAAAAAAAAAATATATATATATATATATATATATATATATATATATATATATATATATATATATATATATATATATATTTATAAGATATATATATATATATATATATATATTACATATGACTTACAGTTACACAAATGATAAGGCAGTGACAGTGTTTTTATTTCTAGAACAATTTCTTTCTATGGGTTTCTGAGAAGAAAATGACATAGATCTACTCAACAATAATCTATTGAAATCACAGTGCCAAAACATTTGCATTATAGACATCCAGGCTCTTACCTCATCACACAACCAAAGCCGAGTAATCCATTTTCACTGCTTCTGTAAATCTGCATTTGATCAAATAACTTCCACTTGTGTTTGATTTTAGACCTTAGTGCACTTCTTTACATATCCCATCCTTTATATATCTCCAGCACGATTTGTTGAAAATTTGCACCCACTTGTGGGCCATGGGAAGAGAAGACGTGTTACTGAATGAAGCAGGGCATCACAAGGCAAATTATAGGTAATTTTACATCACAAGATTAGAATAATGGTGTTCAAGTTGGACAAGCAGAGAAGGGCTATTCAAACGGGGCAATTACTGACAAGGCAGATTTGGGAGAGCACTAAAGGGTGATGGTGCAATGAATAGGGGATAAGGAGTGGGAGATGTGTTGATTAATGTCGAGGAGAAAATACCTTAATAGAGTCACCGTACTGAGAATGTGTAGGCTTACTGTAACAATGGTGCCTTGTGGGTTTTAATTGCAGTATATCTGCAGAAAGGGGAAAACAGGATGTCTAATTGTTGTAAATCACAGCGGATTCAGGACCCTTGAGGAGGCACGAGCCTCTCAGCAGTGATTGGTATTATTATTATCATTATCCCAAGCGGTGTGACAAAGGATAATTTTGTGTTCACATGTGGTATAATTTGGAGGTTTGTTTTATACTGCCAGTAAGGCTTACCACTGGCTATACATACTAGGGTTCTACGAGTCCTACAAGTCCTACAAGTCCTAGATTGATATTAGTCTCTCTTCTATGTACCACTAAAGGGAACACTAGTACGGAAAGGAAAGGCTTGGCTTCAGCAGTGCATGCTGAGCACTTATTAAACAGAAGCTATGGCTGTGGCTTGTTACTAAGGGATGAAGGGGTTTTACCTGCAAGTCGAGATGGCTCTAATTTCCAACCTCCCTGCTGCCATCCTAAGTGCTTCCCAATCCATAAGGTGAACAAGGGTTCACTGGTTCACAGCTGTCAAGAACAACTCTCTCACTGAATCTTATTTACGTCTCAAGCACAACGAGGCTGCCGAGTGATGCCTGTTCTGAAGTCGTTTCTGCCTGGCAGCTGAGCCCCATCTTTTCATGGCAACATATGTGTTCCCCTAAGCACCACTGACCGCTGGCTCAACCTGCATTTGCCACCCTAGAGACCCTCGACATAACTTTCTGGAAATTGTTTCTCAGCAAAAGGGAATGAAGAGTGAACTCAACTGTCTTTTTTAAAATCTGTTGCAAGGCAATGTAGGATCACATTCAGAGTTCAGCAGTTCACGCATGCTGCAGAACCCAAGTGTTTCTGCGCATCACGGGCGGCTGACCTAAGCTCTGCGATGGCCCTGTTATCCCACAACAAAAAAAAAAAAAAGCGTTTGCCTGACTGAGAAATGTGTACCAAGACAGTGCCACCTACTTCAGTACCAGAAGACCCCACACGATGTACAAATCCATGAGAATACAGATATGGTACATATGGCTGAAGTTTACCGCCCAAGGCCTTATGAGCATTTCTAGTATCGATTTCCAAATGGAATTGGTTTAACGTCTCACTAGAACAGTTTACTGTTTTTCTTTAAGAAGCAGCTTTTGTAAAGAGCTGACAGAATAATCATCCTGTAGGGTGAACTAAGTGGCCTGACAGGTTTTATGCGTGAATATGACTCTTCCCTTTCTTGTGAAAATAGGTTTGTAATTCAAGCTGCTAGAAAAGCAAGGCAAGAGACCTTTATGACTAATTGCACAGCTATGGGATGTCCTGAAATGACTCACAGTTGACCAGGCAACCATCTCAGCTATCTCCACATAGCACCCCGTTGATCAAAGCCGCCTAACAAGCAGTGTCTTTCTCTTCGCTCAATTCCAAACATTATCCATCTCTCACTAACTGTACGTCATCAGATATTGTTCCCAAGATCTGAGATTATGGTGTATGTGAGCTGCACAAATTGTTCGGCAGTCCTACTTGACAGCTCCTGGTTTCTCTAGGCCACAGTGACCCCGAGTAAACCGCTGTTTGGAACATCTGTGGTAAGTGTGTTTGGTCATGCCTAGTCATTATTTTTTTCTTTTTTTTCCTCCACATATTTTGGAAACACATCTTCAATGATCCATGTTCGACATGACGTCAGGTAAGAGAGTAACCCCACATTACACAATTCCAACAGAGGTGCCATGCTTTTGGCTATCTATTACCACAAGAAAGAAATTATACACGTCAAATTGCAGCTTAGTACCCAACGTTTCCAAGCACAGGATATTTTGGGGGGAAAAAATCCTTCATCAACTGTGCAAGGGAACATTTAAATCGAAATTCATCTAAAATTATATATAAAGTATATTACTCATAGGCTCATCTATTTCATTATTTACAAATACCACCATAATCTATTAAATCTGTAAATGCATACAGTATGTAATTTGCATGTATATTTTAATATATTACCAAAAAAAATGTATATTTCACTAAATATTGTGAACATTTTTATAAGAACATTTAAAATATTAGTTCAAAAATCCAACAGTGTTTTATATGTAAAAGGTAAATGCTATATATAAAAGTTAGCTTCTCTTGCCCTTGTATATATATAAATATTATATAAATATATTGTTGTATATATAAACAATATATTTTAAATTATTGTATATATATATTTATACATTACAGAGAAACATTTGGGTTTTTCATCACCAAATATTTTTTATTTCTCTTTGCACCATCTTTAATATGAGCACATTTTTTGGCAACAGTATTCTAGCTGATGTTGGCCATAAATAAATGTCTTGGCAAAAATTATAATGTCCCACTTTCTTGTTTTAGAATCATTTTTAGGCCATTGCTGATTTTCTTTTATGCTGCACAATGCAGTGTAGTAAACAGACAGTATAAAAACACTTCTCACTTGCACTAATGATTACTAAACTGACAGTAACCTATCAGGCATCGAGTCTGCGCATTATTCAACTTCATGCCTGGTGAAACGTATTTTTTTTAATTTGACAAAAAAGAATTTAGAAAAACCCACATTATTATCTCTAGAAACTGATATAAATATATTCTGAGGAATATATAAGCAAGAAAAATAGAAAAAAATAAAATAGAAGTGATGATGGTGATGATGATGATGATGATGATGGTTATTATTATTATTATTATTATTATTATTATTATTATTATTATTATTATTATTGTTGTTGTTGTTGTTGTTGTTGTTGTTGTTTGTTATGTGGGGAAATGTATGCACCTAAAAATGTCATTTTCGAAAAATATAATAATAATAATAATAATAATAATAATAATAATAATAATAATAATAATAATAATAATAATTGTGGTTGTTGTGGTTGTTGTGGTTGTTGTGTTTATTTTACCACTGAGCTTATTTAACTAATGCTTTGGCTTAAGCTTCCCATAGCTAATGTTATTTACTGCATTAGTCAACATTAACAAACGATAAAATTCAAAATTAATAAATAATAAACGTTAGCTAAATACACCTGCATTGCGGTTTATTCAATCCATGACCAAAAATGAGTCTAAATAAATGAGCATATAAATAAATAAATAAATAAATAAATAAATACAGCATGGAACTAAATGCTGATAGGTTACTGGAGTCTAGCTATTCATTTATTGTTTCCTGTTCATGTTGTTCATGTTGTTCATGTTGTTCATGTTGGGCTTCATTTTACTGACTGATGGGAGAAACATTGGCTAATGTACTTCATGTTCTTTATTTGCATTATTTAGTTTATTACTATTAAAAAAAATACCAATTAATACAAGTATTGGCTACTTTACGGTGTACTGATGCTAATGTTCATAGTTTGGACATGGTAACCTAACCTAAAGCATCACCGTTAACAGCTCATCATTTTAGAGAACCCTAATTACTCTTTTTTTTTTTCCCCTGTGAATGCCATGTCAGTATATCATATGATCCAAGCAAGGTTAGTTTCTGATTGAGTTGAAGTTAAAGCTCAGTTTAGCAATATACAGTAAAGAACCCAATGTACCCAACAAAAACCCGTAAGAACTGAAGGAACTCGCATTCTGTAGTACTCGTATGTGTCCACGTGCACGTGAATGAGCACTGTTAAGCACTGTTATTTGCATAGCCTGTTAAGTTCATCCCTTTTTTTTTGTCTTTTTTTTGTGTGTCTGATGCTTTTGTTTGGTGCTTGTATATGTATGAGCACCTCTCCCTGAGGCGAAGGGCTTCAGTACAGTCACCCCTTTAATAAAATCCAGTGACTCCATCATGTCTGCTCGCCTGTCGCCTCATGCAGCCTGCTTGCACGCAGACACACAAGCATCGCACTACACCACTGCATTTAACTCTGTAACCAGGGCACAGCACTGACAATAAAACAAATGGCTCAGGGTTGCACTGGCTTGTATTTAATTAACCAAGTCTTGCATGCACGTTGTCACTATGCGTAATGCGTAATAGTTCGTACGACTTATTTCGTATATGAGGTTAGGGATAAGGGCGGCGTTAATACAACGCTGTGTTACATCATGAACACTTTGGATGTATGGCTGAAAGGAAATGGCAATTTGAGTCCAGGTGGGTACAAATGATCAAGGCAAGACATGATTCAACTCTTTCAGTTAACACGAAGGAGAATAAACAGTGTGAGGTGCGCAGTAAAATCACACCTGATCATTTTATTTATCATGTTATGATTTTCATGTGTATGTTTCATATTTCACTGGCATAGGCATTAGGCACACCCAAATGTGCGGCTGATATTATTAATTAATTAATTTATTTATTTATTTATTTATTGAATTTGTACAAAATTAGATATTGGTATCATCTTCATTTAAAAAAAAAAAGCTAACTAAATTGATTTATGTAGACATTGACCTTTGACACAGGGCAGGTTTGGCATTATTATCATCTCTGATGTGTAAAGATTTAGAGTGTAGTCTTAAGCACGGACATTAATCAACTGAAGAAAGAAAAAGAAAAACAGCGATATTCGAGGTTAGCTGCAATTTTGCTGTCTAATCAGAGGCCAGACTATGATGAGTGCAGCCTACAGAACTGATCTATGCATGCGCGATAACGCACGACCCAGCCTTGCTGAATAAGCGCTGAAATACTGTAAGCGCGCGCGCTTCACGGCAGAGGGGGACGCGGAACGGCGCACGAGAGCTGCTTCAGTCGTGGGCAATACGCCGTGTTCTTCACTCTAGCCTGGCACGGGTGTCTTTAATGGTCTTAACAGTGCTGAGCTTGGGATGAGTAACTGACGAGATAACAAAGATTTGCATGAGTTCAGATTTGCATTTATTCATCCTGAAACAACATTACAATAAAAGCACGAGAATCCTCTATAAAAACGCGGGGCTTTATAAACAGTATTGTTTAGTGGTTCTGTTTTATTTAAACACACTCACACACACGCGCGCGCGCACGCACACACACACACACACACACACACATATAATGTATATACACAACTACATTTTGTACAAACTGATATAACTTATGTCCTGAGTCTCTGAAGCGGCGTGACATTGTGGTATGTGTGTCGGGCAACTGCACAAATGTTGGGGACTACTGTATCTTTCCTCATGTAAACAAAAATAATATCCGTAAACATAATAAGGGATTGAATAAGTAAAATAATTTAAAACCACGCCATATGACTTTAGGCCTAGGATCTGCATAGTCGAGCTGGTGAAATATCGCTGCAACACAATGTGTGTTCCTTCTCTTCTCTTCCCCTTCTCTTCTCCTTCTCTTCCCCTTCTCTTCTTCTTCTCCTTCTCTTCCCCTTCTCTTCTCCTTCTCCTTCTCTTCTCCCTCTCCATCTCCATCTCCATCTCCTTCTCTTCTCTTCTCCTTCTCCTCTCTTCTCCTTCTCTTCTCTTCTCTTCTCTTCTCCATCTCCTTCTCTTCTCCATCTCCTTCTCTTCTCTTCTCCTTCTCTTCTCCTTCTCTTTCTTCTCCTTCTCCTTCTCTTCTCTTCTGAGGCTGATCAAACTCTTAATCAGTCACTTTTTTACCAGAGAAAAAAAACAATCAAGTGTTTTCAGCACGCTTTTTTTTTTTGTTTTGTTTTGTTTTTTGTTTCTCTCTCTCTCTCTCTTTCTCTCTTTCAGCTTATCTTCATACGAACAGCCTAGGCGCTCGTGTATATAAAGATTACAAAAATAAAGTCCAGTCCCTTTTGTTTTTCATTTTTATATTAAACTCTTGGAGTGAAAAGTCTGTGGTCAGTAGACGCTTTGCGGGGGGCCGGCGTGCTGCTGGTACCACGCGCTGCTGTAGTCTTCCGGGTAGGGCGGCGTCGACGAGCTGAGCGCGACCGGCGTCACGTGACCGCGGCCCACCGGGTTCGCGTGCGCGCCGGTGTCCCAGAGCGCGGGCGAGGGCGGCGAGTTACACGACATGGAGTCGCTGGCGTTGGGACTGTGCTCCAGAGGGATCTCGCCGTTCTTGTACAGCTTCTTGAACTTGGACCTCCGGTTCTGGAACCATATTTTCACCTGGTCGAGAAACAGAGGAATAATCATTTGCGTGCCATTTGTGTCATTTTATATATATGTATATATATGTGTGTGTGTGTGTGTGTGTGTGTGTGTGTGTGTGTGTGAGTGTGTGTATGATGTGTTCGAGATATTTAAACACACACACACACACACACACACACATATATATATATGTATGTATGTATGTACGCGGGAGACGGATTAACTGTAACACACAACTACATATACATTCAATTCAGTAAACATGCTATAAACAAAGTGTATAAGTGATGCAAATCCGATGCATTTAATGACATCTGTTTCTACAGCCCATATATGTGCGTATGTTCAGTGTGTTCAGTGTTCAGTAAAGTCTTACAGTGTTTATATATGAGCAAAGTAACTGCTAAGTAAAAGAGCAGAAGTAATATAGTGCAGAGGAATTGATGCACTCCTAGAAGAAATCCAGCTCGGTGAATCAGTTGCATTTAGCTGAATCCCATTACTGTGTGTAGCCTATGTAATGGTGTGTGTGTGTGTGTGTGTGTTAGACCTGTACCTGTGTCTGTGTTAAGCCGAGCTGTGCTGCCAGCTCTGCTCTCTCCGGGAGCGCGAGGTACTGCGCCTTTTGGAAGCGCCGCTGCAGCGCCGCGAGCTGGTAGCTGGAGTAGATGGTACGCGGCTTGCGCACTTTCTTGGGTTTTCCGTTCACCATCCGAACTTCAGTCTCCGGCTCCTCTTTCACTGTAAACAAACAAACAAACAAACAAACAAATCAGAAATAAAATAGTTTTAAAAGGCGTTAACTATAGCATAACGCCTGCAACCAGTCTAACTGCTCCAAATATGCAATTCGTAATTATAACATCAGTAATACCAGCATCTCCAAATGCATTTATTTCTGTCCTACTGAAACAAAGTCCAACTAGTCCAACTAGTCTAGGATGGGTCTGATTGGAAATTATAAAGCTATTCCGACAGTCATAATTACAGATAATTAACACCTGTGATGATAATATTATAAACATGCGTCAAATTATACCGTTCACCAACAGCCTCGGTCTAGATCCAAAGCAAGAACACGCCTATGACCTATATTCTCATTAACAGAAAAGGCATTTACGAAAAGGACAAAAATAACCCAAAACATTACAAAAATCTATTTTATGATAATTTGACGGAAGTGGCAAACCTTAACATCTAATATATTTACAAGGTTAAGAAGGTTAAGGATTTGTAGTCTGTTCAGATGCAATGAGCAGCTTCTGTTTGTTATTTTTTAGATATTTTTATTAATGTAGCCTACGTGCATATTAGGTTATATATTTTTCACATTACACTCGCATTATTATTATTATTATTATTATTATTATTATTATTATTGTTATTATTCGTAGTAGTAGTTTAATAATAACAATAACAATAATAATAATAATAATAATAATAATAATAATAATAATAATAATAAGACTTTTAGGTCTGTTTTATCATAAATATATTTTCTCATATTTATTTGTATAAATATAACTATTATTATATTAGTAATGACAGTCTATATTCATTAATATTTATATACGCACTTTTATGTTTATTTTAAAGAATACATTACATTTACATTTATTACAATACAAGCATTTAAGTCTATTTAAGTCTGCAGTTCGTGTCTGAGACTAGTGTAAGACCTCCATACGCACTCAACACACACTCTGAGACACACTCACAACAACTGTGACGGTCATGACGTATAGAGTGTGTTTACTGTGATATTGTGAGTTTACTCAGGTAGATGGAAATAAGAGCGGCATTTTGCTCTTTGTGCAGTTATGGAGTGCACAATTAGATATCAAGGGATGAGCCAAGTATTGAAATTGAAGTATCGAAAGTATTGAAATCGCGCCGAAAAAAAAAAATCCAAACGTGTTAACGCGTACAGTGATGGATTATGTTTAATGTCTTCGATGACTATTTGCAGTGTTTGGGGTGAGGCTGAATAAACAGTCGAGGTGTTCATTCAGCACTCGGCTTTGTGTTGTACTCATGCGTAACTGATTACGAGCTCTCACGTTCATCGTGTTTGTTTGACTTCATTTCAACCAGTGTGTGCGCTTAAAACACGTGCAAAAGTCCTCCTGTTTGCTCCAAAAATGCTCTAAAACTTTTACCCACCTGCGTTTTGGGGTGGTGTGTGTCCCTCTCTGCTGTACTGGCCGTACTGGTGGCGGTACGCGTTGCCGTAAGGGTACTCGGCCTTGGCGCCGTAGGGAGCCGCGCCGCTCATAGCGCACACGTTAAACTGGTGGTAGGAGGGGTTGTGCGGCCCTTGTGCGTACGCCTGGCCCGGGTAGTAGTCATGGTGGCCCTGTTGTGCTGTGTAGTAGCCCATGTCCGTGGCCGAGGACTCGGGCAGAGTAGGCGAGTCCTTGGAACCCGGGTGGCAGCTCATAGAGCTGGAGAGATCAGCAGAAATGCCGGATAGCTTCCTGTCGTACGTCGCTCCGCTCATCATGGGTGAGAAGAACACTGCAAGAAATGATACAATCGCCCACTGGTACGTCCTTCTCCCGCGACGAGTGTGTGATTTAAAGGATAAAAAAAGAGGAGAATGTGGGACGCCGTTAAGGCGAATCCGTGAAGGGCTGGAGCTCTGGAGCTCCTCTTTGCTCTACTCTTCTCAGATGAAGCAGCTACTCCGTTAATGACAACGCAGCGAGTTTGGGAAAGTAAATTATAGGGCGGCCGGGTGGATGCTGCTCTCTGATTGGCTGGAACACATCGTCTCTCTCTCTCTCTCTCTCTCTCTCTCTCTCTCTCTCTCTCTCGCCCCGAGGCCACAGCCTCTCAGTCCCATACACACCAGTACTGGATATTTTTGTAGATCTTTTCAGTGCCTGTAGAATATTTTCTGCACTAAATAAAAAAAAAAAAAGTCTCAGTATCTTTCACTAAAGCTTATATTTTATGTGCGTTTTTTTTTTTTGGTTGATATGGAATATGTTGGAATACAAAAGTGAGGAATAAAAATGATAACACTAGGAATGTGAGCGTTGTGTAGCACCTTTAAACTGCACATCAAACCTAAATCATTAACACCACTAAGGGTTAAAATCTCTCCCTCTTGCTCTCTTTCTTTCTCACTGGATTCAGTGTGTTTCATTTTCAAAAATAACAATAATAATAATAATCTTCGGGTTCTGTTAAACTTGGATAATGCACAAGTTCTACATACATTTCTTGCTGTTGTTTGTAATGCAATTTCCATTCGAGTGAATATTCAGGAGGGCTGGTCGCCTGGACAAGAGCCAACACTGTGATAGCTGTCTTTTCTATTCTTATTCAGAGACGACTCGAGACTTTGTTTTAGAGGTGAAAGACTTTAGAATAAAAGCCAGAAGGCCAGTGGGGCATTCCTCTGTGTGCTCCTTAGCTCCACCGAGGCACCTCAGGCGTCTTAACCTTTGGTACTGAGATAGTCGGTACTTTTGGCTTGTAACATGTAGTTTTACGCAGAATGCTGGTCAAGGGAGCCTGGCAGTGCAGAATAACAGACTATAGGCCTAGTATATTTGAAAATGAGCTACTCTGAGTGTGTGCGTACTCTCAGTGAGCACTATGTGTCTTGGCTAGTGTGTGCTTATGGGATATAGATTATGGAATGTGTTATATATTAATTAAAAAAAGAATAATAACAAAAAATATATATAAAGAAACAAAAAAATCAATCAATCAATCAATAGATAAATAGATAAATAATATTTATTTAGGGTTTATTTAATAAATAACGCATAATGCATATTCAATAAATTTATTGAATACATAAAATGTATAAAATGGAATGTATTTAATAAAGAAATTATTATTTTAAAAACAAACAAACAAGCAAGCAAGCAAATAAATCAATAAACAAAGTCAAGAGTCTCTGCTAAAATGGCATCCCAGCTTCAGTCTCAGTGTTTTTGCCTAAGAAATGGCACAAATTGTAACTCATTCAGAAAGAAAAAAAGCAAAAAAAGAAAGCTTTAAAACTATTTATTTTCTTGTTCTGTGTTTTGTCTAACTTTCCTCAGTAATAAGCACTGCGAGCTTTAATTTTCTCTATAATTTATGGGTTAAATACGCAGAAAAACAGACGTTATAACATTTTGTTGTGCAGTTCCTGAGAAGCTGCTAGGTCATCTTTTTTTCTTTTCTTTTTTTCTGATTGTTTGAATTCGTTTCTAACGCAATACTGCCTCCCCGTGGCTAAAGCGGAGAACACCTACTGCAATTATTCATGCCGTGAATATATGAGTCTACCCCAGGACTTGATCTGACACTTTTTTGTCAAGTCAAATAAAACATAATGAACAAAAATAAAAATAAAACAAAAATGAACATCTGGCAACATTCTGGTACATTCATTCTGTTCATTCATTCATCCATTCATTCATTCATGCATCTTCAGTACTTTATCCTGGTCAGGGTCACAGTGGCTCTCGAGAGTGTGGATACACACGGGATGGGACACCAGTCTATTGCAGGACATCATACACACACACACACACACACACACACACACACACACTCACTCACATACTCACTCACACCTAGAAATGATTTAAATTAGCCAGTTCACTGCTGACCTGTTTTTTGGGAGGTGGGAGGAAGCCGGAGAACTGGTTACACATAATGATTGTGTCTTATGGGCTTTTCAGGACACTTTATCATTGATTAGTGGCAATGTTGGAAAAAAAAATTCACCAAAAAAAAAAAAAGCCAAACCTTCGATAGCTTGAAGGAAGTAAAAAATGACGACTTTGTTACTATAAACCAATGAGGACGACCAGGCTACCGAAAGCCGTACCCACTGCCCTAAGTGAACCCCAACCCCACTGTTTTCCCTCTCACATAAAAGGATAGTTAGCCTGACACTCTCAGAGGAAAAATCAGCACTAAACTGTCATTTTCCTTGTGCTGGCATGGTACTCTCACACACTCTGTACCTTTAGTATGCATCTTTTAGCTAAATGTGGTTTACTTTTAAAGTATAAAACTAATTATGCACCTTCAATCATAATTAAAGGTACATTATATCCATGTGAAAGACACATATTAAAGGTAAAGATGCCCCCTTGACGGCACCACCACCCCAGCGACAAGCAAAGCTACAGTTCAGTACTAGACTAGACTAGACTAGAGGACTTGACTGATATCTTTAGCCTGTTTGTAGGAGAGGAGAGACACAAAAAAGCAGCTCGTTTAAGACAGAAAATTGTATTAATGATTTTAAACTGGTCTAAGCACTACCTCACAAATATCGCTTAATAGCCTGAAATTTTCATTAAAAAGTACCAAATGGTCCACTGCCTATAAGAAAGAAGTCCTTTTCCGTCCTATTTCTCTCTGAAGCTAACACCAGGTCTTCTCCAGACCATAAGGACAATTCTTCCTCTATGTCTACTTACACACTTCCCTTTAAATGTACAGAACACTGATAGTTTGTAACGTCGACGTAAATAATAGGAGCTGTGCATCTGTAATTGTCTGAAACACTCACACAGATAATGTAGCTATACATTTTTGTTTGTCTTTACGCTTTATTTTCATTTTAATGCTCCCAGCATTTATGATCAGAATTCCTACCTTATTAATAAAAGAACTCTCTTCATTGATATATTTAACATTTGTATTTCATGCTTACTTGAATTTTTCTTCTTTGTATTTTTCATATATTTTTGTTACTGTGCTGCCTTCTTAAAAACAGTGTATAGTACTTTAGGCTCTATTCTGTT
>CM040986.1:6102663-6142492 GCA_022985145.1 Pangasius djambal | reverse complement strand
TTGAGTCTGGTTCCTCTCAAGGTTTCTTCCTATCTCCATCTCAGGGAGTTTTTCCTTGCCACCGTCGCCTCGGCTTGCTCATCAGACACACTCTCACACTTCATCTTACTTTTTTGTTTGTGTAAAGCTGCTTTGAGACAATGACATTGTAAAAAGCGCTATACAAATAAACTGAATTGAATTGAATTGAATTGAATTGAACAAATTCTTAAAGCTCTGATCATGAATTTTAAATGTTACATGTTTAAAACCTCCTGACGTTTAACCCATAGGTCCTCTTGTCAATTAGCAAATTGGTCTTATACCAGTTTGGGCAAAATCTCAGAATAATCTTGTACATTAGTATTACCATAAGTAATGAATATTGACAATATTGTGCTTTGTTGTAGCATGTACTGTATAGGAGTCAGTTTTTCATATCTCACATTCCATACATATTATACAGGACTCGTTTTACAGGGATATACCGGGATATAAAGTGGTTTGTTTGGGAGTATAAAGCATGGGAACTACAGTGAAACTGTGCAGTGTGATTTCCTTACATGGGACTCAGAAAGAGTATCAAATAACAGTACACTATTGTCAGATGGCTGGTATGTTAGACATATGCAGCACTTGCTCTGTGTTAAGGGATTTGTTGACAGGCAACAGTTGTGATCTCACTGCCATGAACTACATTTCAATGACGTGTCTAGGGACACTTATATTTCATGTATAACCCTGATGAAATGATTCTGTGATTATAATTATTATTCAGTCATTTGCTACCATGGAGGAAAGCCACTCTTTACTTGACCGTTCAGAAGTATGATGAGTGCTGTATATCTGAACAGAATATTAACTTATTAACCAATATACACTACCAATCATAGAAGGTTTTTTTTTTTTCATTCTTTCTTTTATTTTAGAATAATAATGAAGGAAGAAACACTATGAAACAACATGTGAAATTATACAGTGAGAAGAAAAGTGTTAAACAAATCAAAACGATTTTATATTTAAAAATCTTAACAGTGTTCTTGATGAAGATTTGTACACTCCTGGCATCTTTTTATTATCATTATTATTATTATTATTATTATTATTATTATTATTTTAAATATCATTAATAAATACTACTATTTATTACTATTTATCAAATGTACTATTATATTTATATGCTATTATATACTATACAGTCAGGTCCATAAGTACTTGGACAGTGATACAGTTTTCATAATTTTGCCTCTGTACACCACCACAGTGAATTTGAAATGAAGCAATCAAGATGCGATTGAAGTGTAGACTTTCAGCTTTAATTCAAGGGGTTTAACAAAAATATTGCATTAACTGTTTAGGAATTACAGCCATTATTTACATAGTCCTCCATTTTCACAGGCTCAAAAGTAATTGTACAAACTAACAATCATAAATATTAGGATTATCTTTAATACTTGGATGCAAATCCTTTGCAGTCAGTGACTGAAATCTGGAACCCATGGACATCACTAAATGCTGAGTTTCCTCCCTTGAGATGCTTTACCGTAGCCGCCTTCAGTTGCTGCTTGTTTGTGGGTCTTTCTGCCTTCAGTGAAAAGCAGCTCAATTGGGTTGAGATCAGCCGACTGACTTGGCCATTGAAGAACATTCCATTTCTTTGCCTTAAGAAGCTTAAGCTTAATGTGCTTTTGAGGCACATTTTGGGTCATCCATCTGTACTGTGAAGCGCTGTCATATCAGTTTTGCAGCATTTGACTGAATCTTAGCAGAAAGTAAAGCTCTGTAAACTTCAGAATTCATCCTGCTACTGTATGAGCTGTCACATCATCAGTAAACACCAGTGACCCAGTTTCGTTGGCAGCCATACATGCCCATGCCATAACACTGCCTCCACCATGTTTGGCAAATGATGGGGTATGCTTTGGAACATGAGCCCTTTCCTTCTCCATACTCTTCCCATCATTCTGATACAAGTTAATTTCGCATCAGAATTGGTCAGGCATTTTTTTTAGACATTTTTTTAGAAAAGTCTAATCTGGCCTTTCTGTTCTTGAATGTTACCAGTGGTTTGCATCTTGAGGTAAACCGTCTGTATTTACATTCATGAAGGTGTCTCTTGATTGTAGACTTTGTCAATGATATGCCTACCTCCTCTAATGTGTTGTAGATGTTGTGGAGGGGTTTTTCCTCACCAAGGAAAGAATTCTGCGATCATCCACTTTAGTTGTCTTCCGTGGTCTTCCAGGCCTTTTGGTGTTGCTGAGCTCTAGTCAGTTCTAGTCAAATTCTACATTTGTCATGAAATAATGAGGAAACAGGCCACACCTGGCCATTAAACTGCATATCAATCAATTGTCCGATTACTTTTGAGCCTTTGGATATGGACGGACTATGTGAAAAATGTCTGTAATTTCTAAAAGATTAATGCAAAACTTTGTTAAAACCCTTGAATTAAAGCTGAATGTCTACACTTCAATCATTTCAAATCCATTGTGGTGGTGTTCAGAGGCAAAATTACAGTCCAAATACTTATGGACCTGACCGTATATCATTGCTATTATTTATTATATATCACAATTGTACCACTCCATTTAAATATACCCTGAACTGCATCCAGCTGCTATTTCTACCTCTACTGTAATATAAATTACAACTGAGTCTACTATTTCCGCTTAAGGTGGTAATTTTGTTGAGTGTTGTGTAGTCCAAAATATGTGTGTTGAATGTATCAGCGAGAAAAATTCCTAATACATGTAAATGTATATGGCAAATAAAATGATTCTGAGTCTGATTCTGATCTTCTCATCCAGCTTCAAGAGGAACTTCACCCGGGAGGCTTTTCTTAAAGTTCCCAAATATGCCACTTACTGCTTCCCCTCTACTATAAAAGGAATCTACTTGTTTGGGGAAACAACTTAATTTTAAATAAAAACTACTTGTTTAGTGTAAAAACTACTTATTAAAACATTTCGAATCAGAAATAAATGTATATATGGGTATTAAACTCACTACATACATTTGTCTTTAAAATCTAATTTCAACCAAAAGCCTTTATCAAAATTTAAGACAATATAAAATATTGTCAATATACAAAATGTTTCTTAGGCACCACTTATTTATGTAACCCAATACATTATGTGGATGGAACAGATAATGTGCTCTAAACAGATATAAATACAGTTATGACCAGGAGGTGTGCTGTATTTTCTGTTTTTAAGAAAGCCTACCAGAATGGTTCATATGGTGTCTGGTTGAGACTGGAGGTATGTGTCAGGACTGGGATCCCACAGGATGCAACAAAACATCCCACAAGCAGGAGCTTTTTACTGCACAAACAGGATTATAAAAATCTCTACTTGAGTCCAATTATGAACTTGAGTGATGTAGCTGAGGTTGAGAAACTGTAAGAGTAAGAATTCACAGACCATAAGGACAGTGTTGTCTTTTTTACCTCTGGGTTCTTTCAAATGTTACCTGTCCATTATCAAAAGGTTACTGAATATAAAAAAATGATGTTACTCTATGTTTTACTGACATGCCAAGTGTACAAGCACAAAAAAAACCTTCCAGGTTTAGGTCACACAGATACAGATACATACAATATAGTGGCATTGTATTAACTTTAGAGTATATTAACCCAACTCAAATACATCAGCAAATACAGATGAAATCCTGCAAAAACTTCAACACTACAGGCTCTATTTTGTTTGAAATTTGTTTGCCCTAAAGTGGAATTGGATGTTGCTTTGTAAAAGCTCTGCTCTCTTTAAACTAGGTGGATGTAAACCTGTATGTACCAAACTGGTTTTTTTTTTCCCTTTTCATAATTAGGTGTCTTGGTATAGCACTTGGTGTTGGATGGGAGGTATTTAAGTTGAAGGATCTCTCTCTTTTCCATCCTTTGATCCGCTCCTGCTGCCCCCAGTGTTACCTAGTACATGATGTTTCATATTTGAGACAAATGCTAAATTATGGATGAAACACCTGTCACGTACGTCACACTTCACTCTGTTAAAAAAAAAAAAAAAAAAAAATTAATTGACTCTGCCACAGGGTGTACCGAAAAACGAAAGGTCAAAATCAAAGCTGGGAAATTTGGCAAGGCTTTAAAAGATCTCAATGTCCTCCCTCTCTTGGAAATCACATAGCAACCGTGATCTCCATGACAACAGCAGGCCCTCGAATGAGTGCCCTAGGTGAGTGAAACAGTGGACGTGCTTTAAACCATACACTCCTGTTCAGTATATTGGACAGCACAGTAAATGGCCTAGATTTCTCCTTCATGATCCCCTACTTTCCTGCTCTTGTAAAATTGTTTCACAGAAAACCACTCACCTAGACCCTGTGTATTTTTCCCAGTGCCTGTGTTTTATTCTGCTGAGCCAGCCGATGTTTGTGTCTGAGGACACCTCACAGTGTGTTGCTGTGTATTCTTCACTTTGACCATTAATACTGCTCTGTTTGTTTATATCGCCTGAATGGATTAAGTGCATTTCAAACTGATGCCCTCAGTGGCCTGAAAGAATAAACAGAGGCTGAAGAGTTCAGGAGTTAAACCCAGTTAAGCAATGCAGAAGGCTTACAGTTTAGACAAGTGAACTCTCATCCATCTTTACTCTTTACTCCTGTCAGCTAAAAAGACTGAACTGACTCTGACTAGATGCGCGCTTAAGCTAAGGTTACCGCACTTATTCTCTGTTTAGGCCCGTGATCAAATCCCAACTGACAATCAATCCATTCTTGGGATTACATCAGAGATGGGAGTTTCCTTACTGCATTACATACCCATTTATTGTTGTACTTGTTTTGTTTACTTTATTGAAATGCCCTTGTTACTTTTTGTACCCACAAAGCAGTGCTCAATATTAAAAAAGAGCCCTTGTGTAGAGGTAAAGATCTGAGCACAAGTGTAAATTGTGATGTTTGTGCCGAGGGTCTCCAGAGTGCAAGCGACAGCATTAGCAGCTTTTATCCCCCAGCACAGTGAGACTAGTGTAAGTTTACAGAAGGTCTGGAGTCTCCATTTATCAAGCTTTCTCTTTTGTTATAGTGCTGTTAGCAGGCATTATACTCAGGGCTTGAAATTAATACACATCCACCTGCAAAATGTGGGTAAAATTTGCCACTGGCAGGTGACCTTACCGCTCATTAAAAAGGTGTAAATTATATAGGCTGCATACAATACATACCACGTCTATGAGAGGACATGCTCAGTTTCTCAGTTCAGCTTGACCAGTCTTGTGTATCATGTACCATTTTTCTTTTATTTCTATGCTGTTTATTTATCCAAATCTGCCAATATATATATAAATAGGGTGCAAAGAGAAAAGTGTTGAGTAAAGGTAATTAAAAAAAAAAAAAGCTGCAGATTCGATAAAGTTGATTTGTGATACTCCTAATAATATTTAATTGAGATTTACAGACCAGCCTGCCTTGAGCATATCAGAGTTGGTCATGTCAAACCAACAGTATTAGGATGGGCGTAAAGCTTAAAGTACTGAAATGCATATTGTCCGCTGGTAATGCAGTGAAGTATTACTATTACACCACAATTCCAATGCTCAGAAAAGACAGTGTAAATACTTAGATGCACATGTAGCTGTAGCTGGTGAGCTACAAACTTCCAAAGTTCATTTCAAGCCCTGATTATACAGTTAGCATGCAAGGCACAACCATACGCCCATGCAATTGCACCACTAATTGTGTTAAATGTAGAAATGCATTCAGATCAACAGCATAATTATGAGTCTCCATTAGCCTGCTGTTCATGTATAATATTGTAAAAGATGGGAAGTGGTTTAGCAAGAGCCTGCACTGGGAAGGAGATGTTTGGGTTCAAGCTAGAGGGTTAATCTAATGTGGCATACCTGAGTCCTGTTGTCCCATATTTATGTGAGGTATCTCTGTCTCTCTCTCTCTCTCTCTCTCTCTCTGTTTTTTCTCTCCATCTCTCTGAGAATGTGTCTATGGCCATAAGTGGAGCAATTTGCCAATTGCCAATTTACCAATTCCCACCCACCAGCTTCCTCCTATCATATGTCAGCTAGCAACTGGGGAGAGTGAAGGCTAATACATGCTTACATGCTTCCTTCGAGATATGTGAAGCCAGCTAACTAATCTTTTTCAAACCGCTGTACATGCTGCATCACAGCGCAGAGTAACACACTCGGAGGAAAGCTCTACCTACCCTCTTCCGCATACATGAGCTCACAGACACCCGTGATTGGCTAGTGTCACTGTGATTGACCCTCCCATCCAGAGAGCCCAGCCAATTTTGATGGCTGTGGCGTTGTCAGGATTCGAACTTGTGATTTTCCAGACAATAAGGCAAACACTTTTCCACATTTTTTTTTTTAAATGATTTGCTTCTCTCACTAATCCCCTCTTTACTTGATCACTGACGTTTGGTGGACAAGTTCCTCTAGGCAGAGTCACAGTGATGCAATATTCTTTCCATTTTTTAATCATGGATTTAATGGTGCTTCAAAGTTTGGGATATTTTTATGATCCAGAATTTGGGATGTAGTGATATTTCTAGGTGGTCCAGACAAAAAAGAGTAGATGGGAAGGTTATGCATGTAACAATGATTCTACGATTGTGTGGCGCACCACCATGATATATGAGTCAATCGGGTTGACGAGAATGGCCGGAGGTCAAGCATGACACAGCAGGCTGACCTTTTATAGGCTACCCATGTGGGGTCACAGTCATGAGGTTACAACTTTACTACTGATATTCAGCAAGGAAACAAGCAAACAGTAAAACTGCACTAGCATGCCTCAACTCACATAGAACCACAGTTAGACGCAAAAAATGAGATGCATCATAAAATTCTTGTTGCAGGGAGTCTTGTGCTGTGGAATGCACATCTGTAATCTGAAATCTACAATCTACAAAGCATTACTTCATAGACAACATGAGGCAAACTTCTCTTTTCAAAAAGAGACAACACTCTCTTGATGCAAGACATATCGTATCTGGGAGTTTGGGGATGTTCAGGATTAGTGAAAAGAAACAGGATGCAAGGTTTGCTCCTTTCAGCCACCATGTGCAGATATGGTCATGTTCCAGTGAGAGTATGCAAAAGATTAAGAGAGGGAGACTCCACATTGGAAATGATGCTGGTGTTGGTACAAAGATTTGTTTCTTGGTTACAAAATGACAGCTATTATTCAATGTTATGGGTCATAATCCTTTCATTATTCTCCTTAATTAGTCATTATTTGAAATGGGGGATGGGCTGTGTTGGTCGATGGTGTTCTTTTGTAGGAACCTGTAGGGGTTTAGCTGACAGAACAAAATCACACATACTCCTCAGCTCAATCTCACACAAATACACACAGGCGAATAACTCCAGTCCAGGAGCAGCATTATGAGTGAGGAAATTGATTCATGGCAGTACCTTCCTCCTCCCCTCTGTCTCCTCAGTAAGCAGATTACTGCTGTAAAAACATGACAGACTGATCCAAGGTCAGTCCTTCATGGCCTCACTGTAAGGAGGAACTCTTATCAGGACTCCCATGCGAGGGCAGCGCTTTTCCAATCAGCCTGCCCAGGAGAGTCAGAAGCCAGCGTTCTCACAAACAACATGAACAGATATTTATTACAAACAGACCTGCCGTGTAGTCATGTCAGAGCTAATTCTGCACACAGCCTGAAGTCCATTTTAAGTTGAATCACTAAAAAACCCTTCTCAGAGGTTTTCGGAAATGTCCTCATCATGCATTTGTGATCACTGAGATGTGATGGACTGTTTTATTTACATTCCTCTTTTAAAAAGTAACAGAACAGAAGTGGGGGAGAATACAGACCCAGGCAAGATGTTAAAACATGCAGCAACAGGCGTATTTGTGGGATGGAGTGAGAGAGACAAAGAGATAGAGACAGAGATACAGACAGTAACAAAGAGAATAAGACAGAGAACTAAGAGACAAAGGGAGTAAGACAAAGAGAAGAAGAGGGAGTGATGAAGAGATAAACTATAAAGATTCTTTAGGAATTGTCTATCTGTAGATACCTTGACTGTGTGCACAGAGTATATCAGCAGTGGAAACAAAACAAATCAAAGCCAAGCCGAAATTCAGTGACATTCTTAAATAACTCTTCGCAAAAATACAGCATCCAACAACATCCCAATGTAGCACTCGATGAGTAAAGGAGAAACATCCAGCTCACTGCAGTACAGGAAGACCTGGCCTACAACACACAATACACTTGACCATCACACCCACATGTGGTTCTTCCCCAATCTGTTGCCACAAAGTTGACCTCAACCCCAGTGAACACCTTTGGGATAAACTGGAACGCTGACTGCACACCAGGCCTCCTCGCCCGACATCAGCGCCTGACCTCACTAATGCTCTTGTGGCTGAATGAGCACAAATCCCCACAGCCTCGCTCACATATAAAAATCTAGTGGAGAGTCTTCCCAGGAGAGTGGAGGCTGTTATAATAGCAAAAAGGACGACTACATCTGAAATGGATCGTTCAGAAAGCACTAGTGTGATGGTCAGGTGTCCACAAACTTTTGGCCATATAGATAGATAGATAGATAGATAGATAGATAGATAGATAGACCTCCTACAGCCTCAGAAGCACTTGCACAGCTGATGAAGGACTTGTCCTGCTCTCTCGAAACTTTGTGTCTTACACTTTTTACTAGATAGATAGATAGACAGATAGATAGATAGATCACCACATAACATCTGTGTGTAGGTGCAGTCCGTCTATCCACACACACACATACACACACACATACACACACACAAGCTGTGCCGAAGGGCAGCAGTTTCTCAGTGTGTGTGTGAAGGGACAAGGGGGTGGAGGGAGACTGAGAGCAAACACCTAGAGAGCGCAGTGTGTGCAGAGTGTGTGTGTGTGTGTGTGTGTGTGTGAGTGAGCGCGCGCGCGCGCGCGCGAGCGACTGAGATTGAGAGCGCACTGTTCCTATGGAGTGTGAGTGAGACTCTGGTCTTGTTCAGAGTGAGACTGAGGGACAGAAGGAGACTTAAAAATGGCTCCCAGCACTCTGCTGCACTTCTGCTTCTGCATAATGTACACCGCGCAAACCTGTTGTGGATTTAATGTGGATGTCCGCTTCCCGGTTATAAAGGAAGGAAAAACCAAAGGCAGCTTTTTCGGATTCTCCGTAGCGCAGCACAGACTGACGGAAAAGCCCAGGAAGTACCTGTGAGTGTTTTTCTGTACCTTTCCTCAGTCCTAACAGGTCATACAGGAAGAGGGCTGGGAGTGCGTTAGTCTATAGGTGTGTGGGGAAGATTCAGGAGTCAGTAATGATGTGGATTGAGTCTGCAGTGAAGTGTTAAAGTATGTAGGAATAGACAAGGTGTAAAATTTTTCAAAGCTGAAACTTGTTCAAGCACCTGCTTGGCACAACAATACAACAATCTGTTTCCATTGAGCCTCTCCTTGTGTCTCATTTACACCTTACACATGAGCATATTAGCCAACTACAATGGGTGCTCTTTACTATAGAAACTACAGTCTTAGATGTTTTTAGTGATTAAGTGTGTCTAATTTTCTCTGAAGCTATACTTTTGTCTTCCACTTTGAACTTACAGGTGATGTAAACTTTGTAACTGAATGCTTCCAAAAATTTGTCACTTCATTTATTCTGAATGTTTTTTTAAATGACATGCTGAGGTTTTGAGCAGACTGTAACACCAAAAACAGCACAGAAGACTTAACTATTGCCTAAAACAAGGAAGAAGAGATCTTCATGTGAGGTAGATGTACCATCATGTGATCAGGACTTTATAAGGGGTCTGATCAAGGGTTTGAATTTAGCTGAATTTAGCTTTTGGAAATGCTGAAAAACCTGGAAAACAAGCTTTTCTGTTGAGAAGTGCTTAAAATGCATTTAATATGCAACATAAAAAAGTTTAAAATTCATTCATTCGTTCATTCATTCATCTTCAGTAATTGCTTTATCCAGGTCAGGGTCTCGGACCCTGGATGGGACGCCAGTCCACACACATTCACACAAACAATAAGCAGAGTTTAGGATTGAACCGGTGACCCTGGAGCTGTGAGGTGACTAGTGACATGATGCCAAGTTTAAAATTATATTAAGTGTTTGATTCTGGTGCAAAGACAACATTAACCATCTTACCTTAAAACTCAAAATTAAAAATGTGTGCCCAGTGCTTACGAATCTACTGTATGCTGGAAGAATCTTTGAAAGTCCTGGAATTTCATTGAGAAGGTTTTGTATGAACTGCATCCACACCTCCCTAGGAAACCCATCAGATGAGTACCAAGAAAATATGGCTCTATCTTGATGCTATAGAAGAATTATTTTAGGTTCCGTAAAACCGTCTGGTCTGCAGTTTTTCAACCAGTCATGTTGTTGCCAAATAAACTGAATAATCATTCTGCATCACAAAGAGTGAACAGGTATTTCTTCAAACTGATTAATTGTTCAGACAACTAATCAACTAGCTGATTTTGAGAAGCGTGTATGTTCCACACGGTACACAAAGCCTGCAAACAAGTGGTGAAGTTTAGACAGAATCCGTTGAAGCTTATTCAAAGCCATAATCCTCCTTGTGTTGTGGTACAGTGGGGAGTTCCCCCAACCCTCCTCATCTTTCTGAACTCTATCCTTATTTGGGATTTCCTGTTCCACTGAGATGAAGCCATCATCATAGAGCATTTCAGGGCACTTCAAAGAACTGTAGCATTTACAGTGCTGTATATTTGTTTGCTAGCATGCCTTTAAATCTGCACAACGCCAGTTTGAACTATTTTGCACTCATAGTAAGTCTAAATCAGCTAAATCCAAATGAACTATGGTAGTTCAAAGCGAACTTCTGGATCGATGCTTCATCCATGCTCTGCCGCTTAAGTGATATTAGCCAAGCTGTGTAACGTGAGAGGGGGTCACATGACCACAATGATGGTCCATCTCTTCTGGGCATTTGGGGCCATTGAGAGCACAAGCAAGACCTTCCACCAAAAAGACATAGCACTTAGTTTAATAGGAGCATTTGCAAGTGACGCCTAGACGAAATGGCAGCCGGCTGCTTTATTTTAATAGTCTGCCCATGAACCAGGGCCTCAAGGTGCTTTACACACCAATAAATTCACTATATGCCCTGGATGTTTGTCAGCTGATAAACAGGTAATGTAGTCAACCTTCTGTGTTCAGCATAGGTCATAAAGTATTTCCTGTACACTGGTGGAGGTTTTACGGGTCTGTTGACTTTATCATATAAATGACAGCTATTCCGTCACAGATTTCATTGACAAGAGTACAGCCTAGTTCTGATTGTAGATGTAAGGGACTGACAAGCTTCCAGCATGGAGGAAGCACAACCTCATTTACCTTGCTACATCGCAGGCCCTCTTCGTCAGTCGTGGACACTTCCCAGACACCACTCTTCCTGCTGCTTATCCTGCGACACTGGAATGTGCTGCCTCAAGTTGGCATGTGTAAGTGTTAACAGCAGGATTTGTCAAAGGTCGAAGGTTTAGAAAATAACCCAGTGTCTCCAGTGCGATACCTGAGAGCTGAAGACTCGCATTTACTCAGCAGACTGAGCCGGAGGAACACGGCAATTTCAGAAATGCAAGGGGTTGGCTGTAATCTAGCCCTGGCATGCATGCAGCATTGGTTTGTCAGGAATCAAGAAGAATGCGATGTAATTTAAAGATGAGGGTGACAGTTAAAAATTTTGACACAGCAGTCAAAACAGTTATCTTAGCTTTATGTGAAACAATTAGGATTAAAGTAGTGAGGCAAATGTACAAAATATGCAATCATGTGTCTATTATGGTGTACGAACCCTGTGACTGTAGTTACTGTCTCTGAAGATGATTTCAGAAAATGCAAAAGGAAGCGTGGGTTAATATAGTAGTGTCGGTGGGTTGTGACCAAGGGATTGTCATTGACCCCAAAGCATAATGTATAAATATCTAACTGTTGTGTTCCTTACTACACTAACCACCACTCATGACGTCAGTTTGAATTTTTATTGTGTAAAGCGAATCTTTTTTCACACACCTGAGCCACTCCTGCTAAATATGTGTTTGAGTGAATGTTTAGCACCAAACAACCACCTCATAAGGGTTTGCAGTACTTCAGTCTATGTATATATGTATACGGTTAGACAGCTAGCGATCCACTTTCTCTTAAAGCACACTTAGCAATCCCCCCTCATTCCCACCTTCCCAGACCTTCTCCATCATGTGTGTTTCAGGGTGGAGGGTCTGCAGGTTCTTTGTATAGTCGCTACTTGTGGAAAGCTGCTCTCCAGCCCCTCATTGGCTCTTTGTGTCCCCCAACCCTGAGGAATGTGAGGAATTTTTTCATTCTTGTCAGACTGCAGGTTGAGACGGGCCTGGGAGAGTGAGCTTGGGAACCTGCTACCCCACCAATATCCTGAACTCTGGAGGATTAGTAGCCTGTTAGGTCTCCACACACACACACGCACACACCAGCCTTAGTCCTGCACAGTCATCCTCGCTTTGAAAAGCGAGTTTATTAACTGTAGCAATTTGCTGGTGAGTAGGAGAAGATCTATAGATCTGATTTCTCCACACGGAACATTTAATTAAACGGGTGAATGGCGTTGCTAAGCTGTTTGCATGCTGTGCTTTCGTGGCTCAAGGCCATGAGCTGAGTTACTCAGCATTTTTATTTGATACAGTTCCTTCTCTCTCTCTTTCTCTATCGCTCTCTGTCTCAATTACTCAGCTCAAATCAGTTTACCATCTTTATTGGCATAACTGTATCAAGTACAATAATGTACTATATTAGAGTAAATTCACTTTCGAGCATCGAAATCAGAGTCAAAAATATACAATTAAATGAAAGAGAATCAATATGAAACGTGCAAGCAGGAACATCTCAGTAACATTCTCTCTCATTTCTTTTATTCTTTCTTTCTTTTTTTCCTCCTGCTTGCTCATGCATCTCTCTTGCTTGCTGCAATAATCACATTCAAGCATACAGGATGGTTAGACAGCAACTTATCTGATACAGATCGTCTGATTTAAAAAACTTGCAATGCAAGAAAGTACCTTTTTGGCAGCTAAAATGCTTAATCAGTCTTTAATTAGACTTTAGACCTATTACTCAGTTTGCATTCCTCTCCTTCCAGCTCCCCCAACAAAAACATTACCCTGCTTTATAAATAATTATTATCTCCTCTTTCTGTTTTTAACTTCTCAGCTCCCAGATTTTTTCCGACCTCCCACTCTTCTCTTTAAAACAAGATCTGAAAAATGAATGACTCTTAAGGCAATATTTGTAAGCGCCTCTTTGATTAATTCGATGCTGCTATATTTACAAAATAAATGATCATGGAAGATACTGTAGTTTAAAAGAAAAAGAAAGAATGAATAATGGATCTGTAGTTACTGATTGTTCGAATCTGCATGACTTGGCAACTCCCCAGCATGCTCATGTTTCATGCTGTAGTTATAGTGTGTGATTCGTGTGAAGGCTTTCTGAAGCAGCTGCTGTGTTACATGACGGTACCCTTTACAGTTTTCTAACATGATGCCGCTTGTTTAACCTGCAGACTTAAACCTTCACAGGCAGCGTATGATCTCTAATAGAGGTGTGATGGTACATCATGATCATTATCCGAAATAATAAAAATGAAAGCTACAGTGAATAGGCTTGTTTTGAATTGTTAAGAAGAAAATACGAACAGTATTAATGATATAAAAAACACTCACACTGACAAACCTGTAATAATAATTCACAGTCGGTGATGTCAAGGGTGTTGGGTTGGAATTTGACGGGAAATTTGTATGCATGTGTGATACGGCAGCTCAGACACGTCAAACATATTTACAGTGGGCATGAAAGAACCCTGACTGCACTGTGACTGGCAGGAGTTGGGAGCCAATCAGAGGAGAGAGAGAGACAAAGTGCTCAAGAATAGACACAAACGGAGTGATAGAGTGTTATTTAATAGAGTGATAGATATAGCAAAAACATGTTAAAGATGATGGCGTTTTAGCTTTCTTTTAGCATGCTAAATAGGTAAGGCATTTATCGTTTCTCTATTTTGACGGGAAGCTAGTGGATTAGAGTCAGCCAGTTACCCAATTGTAAATCTAGAAAGCACATGATGGCCAGCTAGTGACTAACAGATGTTTGTTTTTTATGTATTTTTGGAGTTATAACAGTGGGATATATCAGGCAAGTGTCTGGAGAACACTATAGAGCTCATGCCTAACATTTTTAAAGGCTGTAGAACCAAATTCACATATTAGACAATACAATTCAATATAGAACACGGATTAGGTACTAAACATACGCACCTCAGAATCAACTAGACATCGTTGTTTTGTTCTCTACGCTGTATTTTAGCTAGCTAGGGTTACTGGGCTATTTTACGTCCAGGGTCCTTATAATTAAGATGCGCAGAGCTATCTCTGATAATACATCAAGAAGTGTGATATTAAGTTAGATGGTTGTCATTGAATTTATTACAGTTCCACAGTTCCATCATACCTAAACACTAAATACAGGTTTTGTTAATCCATTTTAATGACCTCATGAGGAGCTAGACATCGTCATGTAAATTGTATGCATGTGACATTTATTTGTTCCCATGAAAATCATGAAGTCTCTCAGACTCGTTTGTGTGCCATCAGAGGACTGTTATCTCACTTCCAGCAATCAGCACTTGTGGTCTTTACAGAACAAATTGGCCTATTCATTCACTCTGGTCTAATGAATAAGTAATTCAGAGTGATGCTTTTGTCTGGTCATCGTGAATCACTAGCTGCTCATTCGCTTTCCAATCTTAGCACTCGGAGCGACTATGTCGTGTTGAGTATAACATGATTTCTTTTTAAAAAAAGCCCATTTTTAACAGCCTGCATCTGACTGCCCACTAATTAGTAATATTACTACAAGGTTACTTTTACAATTGTAGTGTGTAAGCAAGAACAGAAATATAGATCATGTGTGGTTGATACAGAAATCTTCCAGATGGAGGTGATTTTTGTCATTCTGGTAAAACAAAACTTTTCTTTTAAGTTCAATTTTTATAATTCTGACAATCCTTCCTTTATATATATATATATATATATATATATATATATATATATATATATATATATATATATAAAGCCAGTTCTAGGCTTTATCTTTTAAGATTATTACTTGTCACACTGTATGAGATGATCGCAATAAAATCTTGGCCGAATTCTATAACAGACTGCGTGATAAAGTATTCCTCACATCGGATTATATGATGAAGATCCTCTAACGACAGACCTGTGATTAACGAAAATAACTATGTTCTGCTTACGTTGTCAATGAGCGCAATCCAGGCTCAATGAGCGCAATCCAGGCTCAGGGACACACTGTCAGAAACATTCTTGAAAGTGAGATTGAGATAATAAAGATGTTTTTTGTCCGTTAGAATGTATTGTTTATGTTTCGCCATTGCCACTGGCATATTTGTAGCTGTTTCGCATCATCCTATCCCGTCCTCCTACTGGTGGCTTTTAGACGAGCACACTGACATTGTCAGAACTTTGCCATCGACTAAATCAGCCACCAGTGAGCATGCCACATTATGCTTTCAAAGACCGCCGTTCTCACAACTCACAAGTTTTTTACGAGGTGCGATTTTTGTCTGGGGCAGCAAAATCAGTCTGAAATTCATACAGTGTAAACCCGGCATTAATGAGATATATCTTATCCGTTCCTATCCATTACTTTTCCAGTCATCAGAGCACTTCACCTAGTGCTAGGTTAAGCTATAATTCAACGTGTTTCTCAAGATAGTGCCTGTCACTTCCAGATTAAATGGATTGACAGAGTGTTAGGCTACATTAAACAAGGATTTTTGGCTTCTGTCAGAAAGCGCACTGATATGCATTGCTAGGTTGTCATAGGCGTGTACGCGGACAGAGATTGATTTCAGGCTAAATGGATGACAGGGTTCCAAACCGAGGCTTGTCACGAGCGACCGTTATAGATTTTTGTAGTGCTGGATTGAACATGCGTGAATGTGAAATAATAAAGAGAGACAGAAAGTCGTTTTGAGTGCAGCATTGAACGTCTGTGTTTTATGTGCTGTGAAGGCACGGATGCATGGTGAAGACTTTTTCCATGCTAAAAATACATTTCTTAATAAAAATAAAACCCTGCAGCTTTATTTGTGTCCGTTCATTGAACTGTACGTAGCTTTTCACTTGCAAAGTGGCCCTGGCTGCATCACCTCATGTGAGTTTTCAGTTTAAGTCAATGTCTGGTAACGTAATTAAATTCACAGTTGGGGTTTGAGGGATGTTTTACAGATCAGCCTGAGCTGAGCCCTGAGCTATTTTGTCCATGAAGAGTTGCCTGCCAGGAATATTTCTGTGTCCTCACTGGACTTGGCAGGGAGCAACACTTTCCTGCTCATCTCTGGCAGATTAGCCCAGCAGATAAAGGAGCCCCAGGCGTGACGAGATATGACCGTCTTGGGACTCGCCATGTAGGATACAACTGGTGTTCTTTCTCCATCTCATTTTTCATTGGCAAAGCCCACACGAAACAGATGAAATGTACAGAAGGATATGAATGAGATGACCCATGAGTGTCCTTTCCCCATAAACAATAATGTTTTGTCAACATGGCCTAGCATAAAATGGTGTCACTAAGCACCAGGATCATATATCAGAAAACTGATTAGAAGGTAGCAAATATATAAAGTAAATATAGTTAAATATAGTTAGAACTTTTTGATGTACTATATGAATAACATCTTTCCATTTTCCTCTGGCAGAACTTTTAGTATTAATTATTTTGCTTTCCACAGAAAAGCTGAACAACCATGGCTCTCTATCAGGAATTCGTAAATCCGTTGTTTCTGCCACACTGCATGAGGTCATGGCCTCAGTTAATCAGGCAGTTTTTTAAATGCCCTGTTTACACCTGGTCTTGTGTCTGGATTGTGTCCTGATAAGATTTTAACCACCTGCATTTACAGTATAGTCAAATGTGTCTCTGGTCAGACTGAGATTGTGTGTATTGTGTGTTAATATGCAAAACAGCTCACATTCGAACACCAACCTTCTTTGTTGTTCTTTGTTTTGTAGTTGTTTTTACATATAAGGCAGTTACCACAAAAAAAAAATTTGATTTTTAAATTTTTTTGTACTGTTTTTAATCTTGCTAATATTTTTCATGGTGCAAGCTTCGTCATTCATGGAGCACATGCATCACATTAAGGTTGTCAAATGTCACTTGTAGAGACAGATGCATTTACACTTGTATAACATGACTAAAAGCAACTCAGACCTCCTGAAGTGGTTTGAGTAGATTTAAATCTGTTTGTCATTGGTGGTTAGGTAGGGAACGAGGTCTCAAGAGACTCAGACTTAAGAAACAGAGGTGCTTAATAGTTTTATTTTTTAGTTGTTTTTTTTTTTCTGTGCATGACAACACAAAACATTAAACTAAAACTAAACTCCCTGATAAACACACACACAGGAGCATCAGGGTGTACAAAGTTGTCTGATTTGTAACCTTGCTTGTGGAAGCACAACCTCTATTTCTCTAAATAAGCTTCTCATTAACCAGTGTAAACACTAGCTCGTTACCTGCTCATTCTCCGCAATTCCTGCTTCTATTCACAGCCAACATTCGACCATGCCCCCGCTGCCACAATGCTGCAAATGTGTCTTGGATGCATTTACATGTTTGTTTTAATGCAGATAATCCCTATCCGGAAATAATCCTAATACATAAAACACATGAAATTACCAAGTATAAATGGGGCCAAAGATGTCCCACCTGTAGGAGCTCTGTTACCAAGATATTGGCGGCTTAGTTAGATAAACATGGAGCTGGCTGTAAATTCAGCCATTTATAACTCACAGGGGGGAAGAGTAGGGAGCCCAAGTGACCATGTCTGGCCTTTCTCAACATGCGTCCCTGATTTCCTACTCTTGTAAAGATTAGGGCCAAATATTTTCAACTCTCAGACTTTCCTTAGGTACATAGAGAATGAGTACTAAACACAAGAAGATAGCAGAAAGTGGTGGACTATTGGCCATGTGGCTTTCAATAGGGTCCAAAAGTCTTTCAAGTAATTTTACTTCATCATTTATCAAAACAAATGCAAATGTATGGTTACATAATACTTGGAAACAGCACAAGTAACCTAGATGTTTAATATTATCCACCAGGGGCTGATATTTAAGCACTTTGGTGGTAAAACACCAACTCGAACACACATTGTATTTTAAAAATAAGCACTGATTTTTAGAACTTATTCACAAGAACAATGTCTGGGGTATTTAAAATTAGGCAAACATTTTTTTTAGTACAAACCGTATATTTTATTCCATATATTCCATATACAACACCATATACAGTCAGGTCCATAAATATTTGGACAAGGTTATTGCTATTTCACCTGTCTCCCACAGTATATTGGAGTTCTTTTCCACTGACTTCTTCAGCTCACCAGTGTCTTCTTTCTTTTTAAGAATGTAGCAAATAGTTGATCTGGCCATGCCTAATGTTTTTCTGTCTCTCTGTTGGGTTTGTTTTGATTTTTCAGCCTAATGATGGTTTGCTTCACTTGCAGTGACGGTTCTTTGGCCACATATAAAAAGTGCTGTAATTCCTACACTGTTCACCCGATTTGAGTGTACATACACTAAAGCTGAAAGTCTGCACTTTGAGGTCATATTCAATTCATATTCATATTCAATTCAATTCATTATTTAATCAAGTCCAATATATAGTGGTAGACAGCTAAAATAACAGTAACTTTGTCTATGTCCAAATATTTATGGACCTGACTGTACTTTAGTCAAATGACAGCATATGCAAGGCTCTTTTTATTGTGCAAGTGCATGTGTGATCTCGTGGTATATTGCAAACAAATCTTTTTTGTTTGGTTGTGCATAATTTTTTTCCACAGTCAGAAATAACCATTTCACTGTTGTGGGTGGAGCGGCAGAATTAAGGTGTGGCATTTGAAATCTGCTAGCAGACGGTTATTTATAAGTCCAAAATTGTCCAGAATTGTGCTGATACTGCCACCTCCAAATGGCAAAATGTCATTTTCCTGATTAAAAGATTCTGCCCTGTTTTTACAACCCAGTTTTGTAAAACACCTGGAACACCTGGACACAATTGGGAAACACGTCAAACGACAGTACAGGGGTGGAGACCGGACTAGAATCAAAACGAAAGAACATGATGTCATTTCTCTCGAAATAAAACATGAACGCAAACATTTAAGTGGGACATCCTGGCTTTTAACTCATGCAACAATGTTAACAGCACAAGTGTTCCATGTTTCAGCTTACATTACATTACAATGATCTTATTTGAGAAATCTAACTGGACAAGCTAGCATTTAGTATATTCTTCATAACTGGCAACTGAAACCTACTTCATAAATTAAAATGTGTTCACACTGCAGAAATATTAGGGATGTTTTTTTCTATGACGCATTTATTTGCTTTAGGGATGTTTTAGGGATGTCCTTTTTAGAGCAGTTGGAAATATGGATGAAAGGGTTCATACCAGAAGATCCAACAGTCATGCTGTCCGGAGTACTTTTAGCTATTGCCTGTAATGCAAGGTGCGCTTGCTGTAGCTCTTTGTTTTTATGGCTGTTAATTGAATGATGCATGTTTTTCTCTGCTGCTCTCTCACTAATGGCTGCTGGTGCCACGCAGAAAGGTCGTTTGTCTGGAGAAAAAGCCGATGATAGAGTTGCCTGTGCACACACAGGACACACACATACATGCATGTCAAAAATAGCCAGGTTTTATTTAGTCTTGTGTGAAAAATGGATCTGCTTGTGTAAAGCAAGTGTATATCATATATACCGACATGGACATTTATCGAACACATATAGACAACTGTGGTGGATTATATGTGATAACTGATACATTGAATTTTTTATTTCTTTTTTTGAACGTTATTGCTGCATACTGCTATGAAAACAGTGATGTTAATACTTTAAACATTTAAATATATACTCTAGACTACTAGTGGTGTAATGTCACTAATGCTTTTGTCTTATTAATTCTGAGAGAGAAGAGAGAGGCTGGTGATGGATTGACTGTTTATAGCTGCTATAATGTAAGCGATAACATGAGATAACTTGTCTTATGGACATTCTATAAAATTAAATGTAATAAGAAATTACTAAAAAAGTACAATGTGTGCGTCATTAATAAGTTAAAAATTGTAATCGTTGGCCAATCGCTGTGGTATCTGAGGGATAAAACTCTTCGGAAAAAGCAGTTACTGGAGAATAATCTCAGTGCTGATTATTTTCCTACAACAGCACAACTCGCTGTGATTTTTTCCTTATTTAATCGAAATATTTTGAACTCTTTGACTGTTGTATTAGAAACTGTTTAAAAAAAAAAAAACTAGGTTAAAACTGACTATGAGAAGTTTTCAAAAAGCACTTTAGAGACTGTAGAGAGAGTGTTTCTCATTTCACAATAAACTTCAAAGATTCTGGGAAAATAGCTGCGTGACTTATTTAAGCGTTCTGACCCATGCCTATTATAAGTGGGGACACATCAGAATAAACTGCCTCACGCTATTATGGACCAGAAAGCAGAACTGTCCTTTCAAAACCGGAAGCATTCTTCCCTATACTGAGCTTCCCTCCTTCTCTATACACACATCACTGTGGTACCACCTAATACAGTATATTCACTCTGGTTCCTTTTCCAGGTCACGCAATAGAAAGGCCAGACAATAAGCCTTTCAGTGCATACGTTTACACAAGTCAAAAATGTATTCAGAGACGACCTCTGCTGCTGTTCGATCTCATGTTTATTGCTCTTTTAATAAATGTTGGCTGTGTGATAAGGGTAAGGGTACAGTGTCCCTTTAAATGAACTCATTCTCCTAGAGGTTCACATACTTTTTCCAAAGATATTTAATGTTGGATAATGTTGCTCAATAAATAAATGTAAAAACTGTAATGTTTTTGTGTCATTTGTTTACTTGGGTCCTTATTGCCTAGTTTTAGGACTAAGATGACGATCTGATCACATTTCAGGTCAAATTTATGCAGAAATACAGAAAAGGGTTCACACACTTTCTAGTGGCACTATAGTAAGGGTAACTACGGCAGCATAATCCAGACTTTATTCAAATCCAAATGATGCACGTATATATGTGTGTGTGTGTGTGTGTGTGTGTGTGTGTGTGTGTGTGTGTGTGTGTGTGTGTGTGTGTGTGTGTGTGTGTGAAAAAATTAGGACATAATTCAAATTCAGTTAATTCAGAACAAAAACGTACAATGGCTAACAAAATTCAAATGCAAGTTCAATTCAATTCAAATTTTCAGTTCAATTTTATTTGCATAGTGCTTTTAATAATGGACATTGTCACAACGCGGCTTTATGGAAATAAATACATTCAAATTAGATTAAACCAAAATAAATTGTAAATATGTGAATTTATCCCTAATGAGCAAGCTAGAGGCGACGGTGGCAAGGAAAAACTCCCTGAGACAACATGAGGAAAAAACCTTGAGAGGAACCAGGCTCAAAAGGGAACCCATCCTCGTCTGGGTGATAACGGATAGCGCGATTATAAATAAATCCCTTCTGTAACTGTGTACTACATGGACAAATAGTGCAGTTGCGCAACCAGTAAATTCATCACAGTTTTCACAAGAAGTCCGGTTTGTTAAATGTATCTACTGTCCACTGATGGAGTCCTGAGTACAAAGCTGCTTGTTGCAACCGCAGCCCCAAGCCATCACAGTACAACTCCCCATATGAGATCCCCAAGCCATCTCCACGGCCCCCAAGTGGCACCATCCCCAGCAATCCCACTGATCTGGTTGGTTCAGGCCGTCCATGTGGGGCCACCCCCAAAATCCATTTAACTTTGCATTTTCACTGTTAGACATATGCCTCATTTCCATTTAATTATTTCTCATTTAAATTATGTTTTCTGTGCTGTTCCAACATCAAAACCAGTGCTAAATTACATCATATAGTCCTTTTGTCTGTAATGAAAAAGGTCCAAGAATCTGTATGGATTAATTTTCTATAACAGCATGACTATTAGCATGACATTAGTTCAGACTGTAACATAAACACATACAGCATATGAATGCGCTCATTCTAATGCGTTAGAATTTCTATAGTAACAGCTCACGTAATCTAAGCCTAATAATAAAGACATTAACAAAACATGTTATTTAACAAATAAAACCTAATATACAGTATACTTGATATGTTGAAGCTTTCTATTAGATGTTTATTTAACATTTATGGAAGGAGTGTCCAGTGCCAGCACTTTGTAACAGTCAGTAAGTTTTCCAGCAAGGTTGCTTTCAGTAATGTTAAATGTCTACAATTTTCTTTCTTCACTAAGAGATGCAAAAAAAAGCATGGATCCTACTACAGAAAATGTGCGTTTGCTGTTTATTCTGCATAAAAGCACACAGGTATAGTGTAGTCCAGACTCTGCAGCTCTAAGCTTGAATAAACCAGGTTCTACAAACACACCGTTCTCTTTGAGAACTCATTTTGATGTATCGTCACAGGGACATGATACAGACGTATGCGCTATAATCAGATTCCTACTCCTCTTTACACAGTAGTAATTGTCCCATTTACTAACTGCTGATTAGATTGAGAACTTTGCTCGTTGATTCTAATAGAAAATCCAATATGCTAGTTGATTTTTTGTAGCAGTATTAGCATGCTAAGATTGGGTAACCTTTTATCTTCTCAGTGCATGTCCATGATACTTACTATCATCATAGCTGCATTTCAACATAGATTTCATCACCGAGCTCTCAGACTGATGGTGCCCTCTTGTCCTCAGCCCACGACAGCCTGGTTCTGGCATGTTCTAGATCGCTCCCTGATCTGGGTTCTCTCTGAATGACACTCTTTCTCTCCTTAGAGCATGCTATCTGTCTGTTCTAGACAACGACATCATGCCTTTTATCAGTTTGTTAATGTTCAGACTTATATCTGAACATCTTGATTGGGCCACCGATAGAAGCAATGAGGAGGTTCATCTTAAACAAAGTGAGGCACATGTAGGGTCATGTAGGCTCAGACGTGAGAAGTGTGCAGAGAGGGGGGATTCTCACACAAATTGCAGACTCCTAATCTTGTGGATCTCGTGTTAGCCTGAGCACCACATTCTCTCACAGATTTTAAAAAGGGACAGCATAGACAGTACCTCTGTGTACTAATACTGATACATTGACTAAGCAAGAAAATAAATGAAACCAGAGCACTTCTGTAATCTATGCAAAGATTAGTATTGTGAAAACGGTGAAGTGAAAAATGTAATAAAAAGCTGTTTCAGTCATTGTGACAATACTGTCACTTGAGTGAAAAAAAAATCTTACACCATCTTTGTCAGGCATTAAAAATATCACGCAGATATCACTGTGGTTTCTACTTTTTCATGTCTCACTCATGGCATGTGTGCAAGATTGAATGCAAGTGTGAAAAAGCACAAAACATTAAATATATAAGTACTTTGCACAGCTGATCAAGGACTTTCGAAAGGACTTGCACTGAAATTTTACTATCTATCTATATATCTATATATATATATATATCTATATATATACTGTATATATCCCATTAAAACCCATCATGGCCATTAAATGCCATTACTTTACATGCAGAACTAATACTTAGATTACAAACTGTGACTCACTGTACTCAAATATCAGTCAAAGTATCATTAAAAATATGTACAACCTTTTGTCTGAAAATTAGGCCCCGTTCACACCTGGCATTAACATTAGTCTGGTGATCCAGTCGTAAGTGGACAGCACTAAGTACAGGTGTCCAGTGTGTCTCAGAGACGCATTGTGATCCAATCACTCAAACCACTTTCGAATGTGGTCTGGGATGCATATGACCACATAACATTTGTAGTGTGAACCCAAAAGCGGTTCGATGCGTCCCAGACAGCGAAGAAGAACTGCCTCGATCGACTGGCCGGAGAATACATAATCATTACGAGACTGTCGGGAAATCGTGCTAAAAGGTAGTGCTCTCTGCTGCTAGGTTAACAAATAAAGGTGATGCTGTAACGGCAGAGACAAAAGCAGCTGCTTTTTGCAGCGTCTTTCATCATCTCATCACCTGTTCATTTAGAAGTGTTGTTAGCAGACCACAACCTTTCAAACAGCCAGTACAGGTAGATTGAATTTGCGGGACACTTCTTCCAATGCAGTGGAAGACATAATGATATAATAAACGTGCATGACACCCTTCTTCCAGTGGGAATGATGCATGAAATCCATTCACAAGTTGTCACTGGAAACACATTCAAAATGCCAGGTGTAAAGTGTTTCAGCTGTCCACTGGTGTTCGGATGACTTGAGATGGATGTTAATACCAGGTGTAAGAAATAAACCATGTCAATGCAAAATCCCGATGGATCAAAAAGGCCATGCAAAGTGTTTACATCTCTTTTGTTTCTCTGTACGTTTAGCTTTAAGCAAGACTCTTTGAGAATGCCAGACATCTATTTTCATCGTTGATTGAAAACTTACATATTTAGTGGCTTTTTTTGGACCAGTATAGAAATGATGTTTGAGAAATTCCAGACCCGTCCAGTCCTTGGAGACCTTTATTCATGTCACAGTTGTGTTGTATTCCAGCCTTGAAAACATCCCAAATTCTTTAGAACTCTTTAGAATGTGATTAGGGATTAAGGAACCAATCTGCATCATATTGTAATGCACCTAAAACAAGTAATGAGAGATCTAAAGATTTGGGTACTCGATTGCTTGTTTCGAAGCTGGAAAACAACAGAAATATGCCTTGAATTAAGGTCATGAAGGTCCCCAAGGACTGGACAGATCTGGATCTTCTCAAACATCATTTATATAGTGGTCTAAAAAGGCCCTGTGAGTATTTATTTGTAGCATAGTAGCATGGTCTGAGCGTGGGAAGCTACAAACTCAGTCACTCTGCCAAGAACCCCAGCCAATCAGATGGAGAGTTTATTTTTCTCCCAATGAACTAGACAACTGGCAACTGGGAAATAGTGTTGGCACTTTTGTGAGTTGTCTTGCATGACCGTTGTGGATGAATTCATTGTTTCACTGTTTGTTGTTTCACTGTTCAGTGTTGTGTTAGCTTCCTGAATGATCACTCAAATCAAGTCAAGCTCCTTTAGTGGTCACATGATTACATTTCCAGTTCACACCAGCAAATATAGAAACAGTCAGTAATTCAACAAAGATGTCAGTTATTTTGATCTACTACACGTGTCAAACACAAATACCTGTCTTTGACACATGAGCTCTGGAACAAAATGACTGAGATATTGGGGGGAAAAAAAAGTAATGAAACAGCCCTCAGTAGGCCTACTATCCACAATTCACTAGAGATCCATAGCATAGTGACTACAATTGCACAGCACGTGCAAACACATCTCACATTGCATAACTAAAACCCATGAGCTGTAGCCTTTTTTAAGCTTTTTACAATATACGAAGGGTAGTTACCGTAAACTGCTGTATATACGTGCACTCCAGTTTCTAGCCAGCTGGCTTGCCCACAGTCTGAAATTCAGGTTAACGCCTGTGTGCTGCGCTTGATGTGAGTCACACTCCTGTCTAAAAACGATTCAGAAACACGTCGTGCGTTGCGATGGCAGTCCAGAAATGAATTACGGCAGGATGAGGAAGTACAGATAATAAAATCGCAATTGTTTTCCTGATCTGTACATTAAATTGGGGAGGGTGACGCATTTCAGGTGGATGTCATACAGCAGTAGGAGCAGTGATGACACAAATTTTTTTATTTAATCATTTAAGCCACAATCTACCATCAAACATCAATTCATATTAATAGCGTTACCATAAAATACCTTTATGACATTTTCCACTGAAAATGATTAAAATAATGTTAATAATAGGGGGAAATTGTACCTTGTAATAATAAATCCTGGTCTGCTTTTCTTTTGCAGTAAATTCTAGCAGGCTACTTCACCAGCTACTTCATGGGCTTATAGTGTAGATATCTGCCTAATAGCTTTCAAACAGAAAATGCATGATCGAATTGGTTAATCCTGTTTCTCACCACAGCGGCTGGTATCCAATAAAACGTGATTAAACAAAGGAATGCATTCCGAGTTTTATTATAATCAGTATAATAAATGTTATTACCTAATAGTGCATACTTTAAGAGTTTCTGTTAGTTCTTCTTTATAAACAGACTTTGATTGTGACCCTTCAGGGTCTCACAAAAATGCTGATGTGGTCCGGGCCGAATTTGAGTTTGGCACCCCTGATCTAGAATAGTGTTACTGGTACATAATGTTTAAACCACAGGCACCTAAACAGTTCACCAGCTTGCTCAGAGGAGATACCAGGAGACACTTAACCAGCTGCTGCTTCCAACATCTTTAAATGGCATTTCAAAAAAAAAAAAAAAAAAAAAAAAAAGCACATACTTTCCTATATTATATAAACCCACGCTTCCATACGCAGCTGTTTTATGTGCAGCTGTAGTTCTCCTTACAAACAGATGCAATATTGCCAAACCTCTGCCTCGCTCTCTATTGTTTCCTGACATACAGCTTAATAAGGCCACTGCTTTTGGATTAGCGGATCCGAACCGTGGCTCGATTCGTCACGGCATTACAGCATTACACTGAGTTTTGGCTTCAGCTAGGGTTTTGTTTCCTGTTTCTGCAAAGCATGCTGTGTCCAATGTGTCCAAAGTCCAATATGTATCCTGCTGATACATTTCAACTGTATTAAAAAAAAAAAATGTGTTCTCATTCATCAGCGCTGCTGAATTCTCAAATCTGATTGGTCAGACGGTGATCCATTTTCAATGCTGGCATTAGTGCTGGCCCCGAGGCGAATCACAGGGTTAAATTAATGCGTAATTCTAATTTATTATTGTTTCTCTAGTAACAGCTCACTCATAGGGACTTATATGGGAGACACTGTAAGACTAATCTTAATATGTAATCACTGATATGGCGAAGTTGTTCGGTAAGGAGATTTTTATTTATCATTTATGGAAATCTACAGTGTCAGTGCTTTGTAGCAGTCAGTAAGTTTTCTTAGACTGGGAATGTCTTCGGGTCTTTGTATTTTCCTGGTTTCTCTACAATGTGATAAGCTGTTGTTTGTTTTGGGTTTTTTTTTTAATCAATACAGAGAGAAAAAAAAAGGGAGGCTGCCCTAACGTGAACGATAACAGGAACTAACTTGTCTCATGGATGTTCCACAACATTAAATGCAACTATAAAAAGGTTAAAAAAAATTTTTTTAAAAAGTATGTCGTGTCATTCTTTAGTAAATAAAAAAAAACTGCCGTGGTATGAGAGGAATAAAACACTTCAGTGTGTGCTGATATAGCTGATATGGGAAAGGCATCACACCACTGTTGATTATTTTTCCTACGGCTGCATATGCCACACACGTTTGCCTTGTACCTGCACACTTTACTTATAAATATATTTCTTTTCTGTTTGGGGAACATGCAAGTGGCTTGTTATACTATATGTATACCATATGCTTACTATACAGTCAGCTCCAGAATTATTGGCACCCTTTTTTAAAGATAGGTGAAAAGGTTATGGAAAAACCTCGTAGGGGTTTGTCAAAAATTCAGTTAAAGTGTAGATTTATCTTGTATGTTTAGTATGATATTAAGCTAATTAACCACAAAGCAAAGACCAATTTTTTTTTTAACCCATCTTTATCAAGAAAACCAATCATTCTGGAGCTCATGGCTGTTGTTGGCTTAATACATGATAAACATATCCAGTGTCTAAATGCAGATTAAAGTAGACACTAAGAGTGTTACAAATGAAGATAGCTACATCCAGAAGGCAACAATGAGGCTTTCTGTAGGCTTTAGTGTGACTTGTCCCACCCCCTGTCTCTCTCTCTCTCTCTCTCTCTCTCTCTCTCTCTCTTTATTTTTCTTTCATACACACTTGTGGGGTAAGCTGGGTTTTAGTCCCGTCTCTCTTAGCACATCTCTCAGGCTCAGTGTGTGTCTGTGGAATCTAAGAAACTGATTCTGAGCGATCATGACTATTTAACCTTCTACTGAAGACTATCAGGACACCATTAGTCTACAGTAGACGTTTTCTACGCTAGTCTCTTTAGCTATACGTCCTCACTGGACACTCGTGCCTGGCTGTTGGTAAATCTATACAAATGTAGATGTAGCTGTTATAGGAACATACAGCACAACAGGGTGGTAGGATACGGCCTGACATGAATTTGAATAAGAATAATTTGAGTAATTTGAGAGCACGCCCTGAAGTTGTTCCTTAAACGTGTCAGCGGTTTGCTAAAGATTAAAATTTCTTAACGATTTTTTAAACCATTTAAAGTTACATTTAATACTCACACATGCACCTAACACAGATTAGTTTTTTTTTTTCTTGAAGTTAATAACCCCAAGTTTTTAAGAGATAACCTGTGAGATAACCCCAAGAGATAAAGAGATTTTTTTTTTTTTTTTAAACAAAATCAGCTTAATTCAGCTTGAAAGTGCAAAGTCCTCTGTCTTTTCCAATAGGGGAAAACTTACTGATCATTACAAAGCTCTGACACTGGAGACTCCTTCCATAAAAGTTAAATAAACCTCTCCTTACAAAAAAGCTTCACCATCAACAAGAATGTGTCTTTTCTGTATATTATTAGCCTTAGCCTGGGATTTGAATTACAGTTGGCATTGTCATAGGCATGCTGCTATAGAAAATTAATCAACACCTTCTGACCAATCAGATTTGAGAATTGAACAGCACTATGGTAAATTGTCATTGTTTCATGAAGCTTTTTCCTGAGCAGAGGCCTGGAAACTAAAAAGATTTCCACCATCTCAGAAATAGTGCTTTTTAAAACAAGATCAGGACCTCTGATGGTGCTTTATAGATCCACTTTGCTTGTTCGCCAACTTTTAGACATATCGATCCATTTTATTCTTCCTGAAGAGACAGTTTTCTATGTACTTCTGCAGTCCTTTAGCTTCCTGCTAAATGGCTCAGTTCTGGAGCTCTCCCAACTTTCTTTTTCAGTCCCATCTTTCCACACAGCAGCCAGGTGAATGTAAACATGTGCGTCAGGGGAATGGTGCCAGACTGAGCCAGGCGAGCTGATCTCATCCCACTTCTGGCATTTGCGAGTGGGAGAGCAGTTTGTGCTTAATTCAAGGCTGAGCGTTAGTGACTAATGGTAAGCATGGCTCTCACCTGTGGAAAATTGTGTAAAAAAAAAAAAAAAAACATAAAATAGCCAAAATGTTGTCATGTTAAAGAAGTTCACATGGCCAAGTGAAAGAGGTTAGTCTTATCTTTTTTAAATATTGACTTCAGGCTTCCAGAATGGTGCGTAAATGAAGTACAGACCAGCACATCTTATCAACTTATCAGTGGAGCTGTGTAGCACATTTTCACTAAAAGCACACTGAAGTGTTCTCCCAGCACCTGGGAGTGTCTTATACTGAACCTACTGAAGTGAAGTGAAGTGACTTGTGGCCAAGTATGGTGACCTATATGCGGAATTTGTGCTCTGCATTTAACCCATCCAAGTGCACACACACAGTAGTGAACACACACACACACACACCATGAACACACACCCGGAGCAGTGGGCAGCCTTAAGCTTTGCTCACTGGAAGTGGTACAAACTAAACATCTTTCAAAACCAGTTGTTCGTTTTTTTTCTACCATTTTACTGTTTCTCTGCTAAAATAAGACACTGGCTGTGATAGACAAAAGCTAAGTAAAAAAAAATAATATGAGAAAACGTGATGAGTTTTCTTAGAATAAGTTCATTTCAAATAAATGTTGTCTTTCTCTCATATTTACAGTCTGAGATTATAATTAACCCCAAAGCCATAACACCGTTACATGTTTACTAGGAATGGGCTTCGTTTATCAGCCTGGATATAGACATTTATTTGTAAATTCATAAAAATCCCGCTATTCCAGAGTAATTTTTTTGTAAATGTGCAGTTTTTTTTCTAAGACCAAATCAGACACGGACTTCATTCACAAAGCTGGTTTATCACTCAATCGTGGAGTTCACGTTTACAACTTTGCAAGTCCCGACTCCTCCGAGCGGCTCGCTGCTCTTTGCTGTACCCGCAGCTTTGACACCTGGTAAAAGACTGCATGGCCCCGAGGTACACAGAAAGAACAGCTACTCTCTCATGACATCACTCAGGCAAAGAAATTTCACAGACTGAGGGCAAATTCTTTGCGGTCAGTGCAGCAGATGGGCAAAGTCAGTAAACGTGTGGGAATAATAAAAAGAGAAACACCACCGCACCATCTGAATGACATATTAGGTTTAGTTAGGAATTGTATTCTTGCGTTCGAAATGATGAAAAAAAGAAAAGAAACTTCTCGCATTTCTGATTTAAAAAAGATTTTTACTTGGTTTTCATCTGTTTAATTAGGTCCAGTCTGTCTTGACTCATTAGATTTTTTTTTTTTTTTTTTTTTTTAACAAAACTTTTTTTTCCTGTCACATATAAACACACACAGAGCATAAATATTTTAGCAGCTGGCAGTGGCTCGAGTGCAGGATGACAAAATTCAGTGTCTTTTTTTGTCTCCGAGAGCAGGGTTTGAAAACCCCCAGAAACACTGCATCAGTCATCCCTCCTCCTCCTCCTCCTCACTCAGGTCTGAACTCGTCTTTTCTCTCACATTGCCCATCCTCTCCCATTCCTCTGATGACTAACGTGCTTTAGTGTCTTCTGCCTTCCCTCACAGCTAGAGATTTTGAGTGTCCTAGGGTTTGGTGTGTGTCTGTGGAGTGTGAATCAGAAATCAGAAATTTGAATCCAAATGAATGTTAGTATTTTGAATTTGTAGATATCATCTGAAATTGAATTTTGAATTGAGTCTGAATTTTAAGGACTTGCAGAAAGCAAGTCGAACACACACACACACACACACACACACACACACACACTTAAGCATATCGCAGCACGGTAAGCGACAGCAGTGCTCCAAGTAAATGCAAGTCAGGCGTATTGGACGTGGAGTCTTCTGTCCAAGATTTATGGTTTAGAAAAATACTTCTCCCCTTTTGAATACGATGGATAAAAACCGTAACTTTTTTGATTGTCTTTTCCTTTTTAACGGATTGTTACAGGACTAATAACACTGTTCATCAGGTTCAGTCTGTATAAATTGGATTCCGCATACAGAACAGGGCGAGACTGCTTGACAGTGCTGGGACTTAAACTCACAACCTTCCACTCAGAAGTCCTATATCTTAACCACTAAGATAGAGTTAAATATAACCATACAGGTCTCCAGATCTTCCAAAATTCAGCAGATCTAAATTTTCTAAGGCCAGTGAATTAGCTACTTGTTTGAGCCACAGCATAACCAAGGGCACTGAGGCTTAGACCATACTAATGATAGACATTTTTTGGCCAACTAGGAAAGAGTGAACGTAACATTTTATATAAGGGGTTTTGTGTTCGACTGTTTTTACCTTGATATCATTTTGAAAGCGAATCTAACAATAGACAGGCTGAGTGCGTTTTAGAAATTTATTGTATACGTACTTCACACCCTCATGTGTGAATTTCAGCTTCAGATTTTTGATTGCTTTTTTTTGCAAAACAACAAAATTTTCAACAAAGGTCCAGTTCAGAATTCAATGTGGGTGATGCGGATTCGAAATAATAACATTCACAGTCAGATTTTTGTATTAAATTTAATTTTCTAATGGCATGATGCTAACTCCATACATCCAAACTGACTTTAAATCATGCTACACATCATCACAGTAGAATAATAAATAATTTATTGTCCTTACCGAAGCTTTTGCTTTGCCAAACCTTTTTTTTTTTTTTTCTTCTCCTCCATACTGTTTCATTCAACAGCTGGAGTTAAATAGAAGGAACAGATGCATCCTTACAGAGAACGTAAACTTCATCCATGTTATGTTTTACATTCTAGCACCAGGAGATGATCTGGAAACTGTTTCTGTGCTTGTTTATGTGCAGACTCCTGGCAGGAGCACCCAAAGAGAAAGCCTTAGCACAGCTGAAGGTGAACGAGACCGGAGCCATCTACTCATGCCCCATTACCACAGACCTGACAGACTGCACCAGAGTCGACCTCATCACCTCAAGTAAGCAAGTAATGTTGTGTTAAACCCTTATGCTCTGGTCAGGTCTAAATGACTAATTCACCCGTTTTATTAAGATTCAAATGATTCTCGTGCTTGACTGAGTTTTTCAAACATAAAATTGTTGTAAGAAATCAACTATGTATTATAGTGAATATGTTCATTTTAAGCTGGGGTCAAAGTAAAAAAAAAATGTAAGTAAGTAATAAATAAATAGATAAAAATTATGTAAAAAAAAATAAATAAAAATAATGATACATGCATAACACGAATAATATAAAAATAATTAATAAAAAAAATGAATGAATTGCTTTTGGAAATATTATTACCTTAAACACACAGGACCTGCCAGTGGGTCCATAATTATATTCCTTATTCCGTTATTACATGCAGCTCCTATTAGTTTCTCTGTAGCTACTGAAGAATTCATAATATTTACTGAATAATATCATTTAAAATAATTAACTTGATAAAAAAACAGAGATTACGAAGTGTGATCTTTATATTCTCCTATTTACATTCCCATACATCTGCCATAAAGGACCTACTTTCATCAATATTTTCCTAATACTTCTGAATTTCTCCTCGCTATATCATTAATAAGTCATATATTTGTAAACTGACTTTTTTTTTTTAAGCATCAGAAAGCTTCAAGGAGTCGATCTAAATTCCTAACAGATCTAAACTTTAACAGAACGAGACCAGGTACCTGTTACTCTAATCTGTCCGGTGCTACGTACACTTTGTATTTCTGTAGCTAGTTTGTATCGCGATAGCTACGTAGCTATTAGCATTCAGAGAGTTTTATCACCAGAGTTATCACACTCGCTAACATTCGAGAGCTGTTAGTTAGCTATTAGTTAGCTTAGCTAATGTTTTTCCTACATTCTTTGGTTCCTTGGTGAAACGGTCGCTAATTTACCATCAGTAACTAAAATCTGTGTGTGATTCCTTTTTGGACTCTTTCTTGTACTTTTTTTTTTTTTAACCCAAATTCAAGAGTTAATATTTTTCTAATTTAACTGAAGAATTTGCAGATGCACTTGTACTTGAATAAAGAGGTTTGGTCCTTTCACCACCTCTGCAAAGCAAATCACTGACTCTATAGAAGTAAAATCGTTTTCCATACGACTAATGAAAGCATAAAGAGTTCCCCAAACCCACTTCAGGTTTTTTTTTTCCCCTCAGGCTCTTTTATAAAATGCTTCGGCAAGCTTCGACACACAAGCAGCAACACCTGTCAGAGGGTCTCGCCACAGGTTATTATGTACAAAAGCCTAGTTCCCCTCGCCCTCACACAGGTGAGCGGTGATTGGTTACACACATTCGGGACCTACACGTGTTTTGGAACAGAAACGAGTTGTACTAGGTGCACTACTTAGTTGTACTCCTTAGAATTATGGTTTGTCCCGTGTAGGTCATTGAGGGTGTATTTCATTTCACTTCACTGCTCTTTAATGACACCTGTTAGAAATGTCCTTCTCATACATTGTCTGTGAAGTTTCACACCCAGCGTCGCTGTGATGATTGGACTCTTATTTGTTACGGCAGATGTTGCAATTTCAACCGATCTACGCCACCATGTGACTTTGCGCTTCGTAGTCAGGGCCGAATGCAGAAATCCTGAAATAACCGTCATACCGCAGCACGTGCCCTGCCCATGCCTGTGTCAGCTGTTTACAGTATGTTGAATGAAAAATGCATTGGCCCAGTTATGCACGGCAATTACCTACGCAAACATTGTACATTTTTGCCGACAAAGTGCAGAACGTAGAGCCGCGCTTTAGTTTCTTGAATAAACATTCAGTTTCCTTTGAACACCGTCTCCAACTTTCTTTGTTCTCTCTGTTGATTTTCATATCAGACCAAGACTGGAAGTTATTTACACACTAACTGCATGACAGCTATCATTTCGTTAGGAATTTGAAACGAGTGCCAAGCAACAGCGAAAAGTCACAGTTATCGCACTACTGTTATGTGCGAACGTGCAAGTAAAATGAACAACCTTAAAAACTGCCGAGTAGAAACAAATCTCACACAAATGAAGGCTGGGGTGCTTGTTTTTTTTCTTTTCTCATTATTACACATTCTGTGAGCAAAATTATATAAACCGAAAAGTCTTTTATCTAGAACCGTGCACGATTTTGGCTTTTCACTTTTATACTAATAAATAAATATTACTTAGTTCAATGAGTAAGGAATAAAACACAACGGTGCATAGTGTTGGAGGAAAATAATCAATGACAGGTGGGTGTGATGTAGCCACACACAAAGCAGAGTTGATTATTTTCTTATATGAGCACTTCATGAAGTGGTTTTTTCCCCTTATACTACAGCAGAAGTGTTTGCCAACACTAACCATTTTTAAATTTATTAAAGAACAAATAAGGACAAGTCATAATTTATATCTGATTAGACTGTAGTTACCTTTAATGTTGTGGAAATCTGTGAGACGAGTTTCTTTATAACAGCTACATACAACTCTCTTTGAAGGAAAAAAAATGCATCTTGTCATGCTACCAAGAAACCCCAAAAGTTACCAAGAAACCAAAAAGTCCTCGGTCCTGAAGACTTTGCAAAAGTCGGAAAACTTTATCTCTGCCTGTTACAAAGTGCTGACACTGGAGACTCCTTCCAAAAATGCTAAACAAACACTTCGCAGAAAGCGCCACCATATCAACAGTTACACACTTAAAAATAAATAAATAAAAATGTATATTAAAAAGTTTATATGGAGCACCCTGTGTAAGTTGTTACTATAGAAACAATAACATATTAAAACATGCACATTAATATAAACCTGTGATTTAAATTACAGCTGGTACTACTGCCAAAGCTGCTGTTACAGAGAATTAATCAACACCTTCTGACCAATCAGAATCAAGAATTCAACAGCCTTGCAGTATAAGGCTTTGATAATTAACTAATAAATCGAATGCTAATTATTAGTATTATTATCCTTATATTTATGAGGAAGTCACAGGAATTCTCTTTTACTACTATTCCATGTGATCCATGTGGACAAGTTAGGATACCTGTATTTTATATATATATATATATATATATATATATATATATATATATATATATATATATAAAAAAAACAGAGTTTTTGTGATTTTGCCTTTATACACCACCACAATGGATTTGATATAAAGAGAGATAGCAAAAACCTTAGGTGTGGCCAGTTAGGTTGGGTACATTCTTAAAAAGAAAGAAAGCACTGGTGAGCTCAACAACATCGAAAGGCCTGGAAGACCACGGAAGACAACTAAAGTGGATGATCACCGAATCCTTTCCTTGGTGAAGAAAAACCCCTTCATAACATCAACAAAAGTCAAGAATACTCTGGAGAAGGTAGGCGTATCATTGTCAAAATCTACAATCAAGAGACGCCTTCATGAATGTAAATATAGAGGGTTTACAACAAGCTGCAAACCACCTGGTAACATTCAAGAACAGGAAAGCCAGATTAGACTTTGCCAGAAAACATCTAAAAAAAAAAAAAAGCCTCCCATGTTCTGGAATAAGATTCTTTGGACTGATGAAACCAAGATTAACTTGTACCAGAATGATGGAAAGAGAAAAGAAAGGAGTTCAATGCTTCACAGTGCAGGTGGATAATGACCCTAAACATACTGCGAAAGCAACTCGAGACTTTTTGAAGGCAAAGAAATGGAATATTCTTCAATGGCCAAGTCAGTCGCCTGATCTCAACCCAGTAGAGCTGCTTTTCACTTACTGAAGACAAGACTGAAGGCAGAAAGACCCACAAACAAGCAGCAACTGAAGGTGGCTGCAGTGAGGGCCTGGCAAAGCATCTCCAGGGAGGAAACTCAGAATTTGAGTTTTGAGACTTCAGACTTCAGGCAGTCATTGACTGCAAAGGATTTTCATCCAAGTATTAAAATTATGGTTATATTTACAATTATGTCACTTTGTCCAAATACCTTTGAGCCCCTGAAAATGGAGGTACTTTGCTGAAAATGGCTGTAATTCCTAAAGGGTAAATGCCATATTTTTGTGGAGCCTCTTAAAATAAAGCTGAAAGTCTACACTTCGATCACATCTTGAATGTTTTATTTCAAATCCATTGTGGTGGTGTATAAAGGCAAAATCACAAAAACTCTGTCATTGTCATGAAATACTTCCGGACCTGACTGTGTGTGTGTGTGTGTGTGTGTGTGTGTATATATATATATATATATATATATATATATATATATATATATATATATATATATATATATATATATATGTATATATATAATTTCATTCATTCATTCATTCATTCATTCATTTATTTGATATGTGCTTTCTGATTTTCTTTTTTCTCTTGTGTAGCGGATTCATCTGAGATGATAGAAGGCATGTGGCTTGGAGTGACTGTAGCCAGTCAAAGAGAGCATCCTGGTGGACGAGTGTTGGTAAGACAGGATTTCTCTATCATTAGAACCGTGTGATGCAGTGGAGGAACTTAGTACAACCTTTGTATTGTATCTGTTTTCTAGAATGCTAAAAATAACTGGCTAAAACCTTTGTGTGAGAGAATCTAGTTTCACACGGTGCACTACCTACTGTACGTGTTTGAATCAAGGAATGCTCTTTTCAGATGAGTGAAGGTGTGTCATAATTTAGTTTCACCGCAAGAATCTTTAATGACGCACAGCAAGTTTTAAACTTGGCAATGAGGTGATCATTGGTAACCGATGATTGCATGGTTGCAAGAACATCATTTAGAAGAAAGCAATGTTTTTATTATTTTTATCAGTATTAGCAGAATTAGATATATTTCCTCAGAATATCATTCTGGAAGTTATGATGTGGTGTGTATTTTAATATGCCATATTTAATTACAGATCAATTATATTTTATATTTATGTATATTTTAATTAGGCAAATAATCAAATATATTTTAATTAAATTAAAACAAGCAACAGTGAAAATGAACAAATATATTCTTTTCTGATTTAATGCAAGATTTGTCATCGCAAATTATATTATCAGCCATAAGTTGAGTGAAAAATAGAACTTGTAAACAATTTTTATTTTCAGAATTTTTTTTTTTATTTTGGAATTTCTTAATATTTGGTACATCCCTCTTTTACGTTAATGATAGCGTGCACTCATGCTGGTAAAGACCCCATGAGTTTGTGTAAAACCTTCTGCAAGTCCACTGTGTGTCGTTTGAACCTGTGCTTCAGTGAAAGCTAAGACAAAAGGCAGGCAAAGAAAATCTTAACTTTAGTGTAAAGTTATGAATATGGTCAATATTTCAATTTAAATAGCGACCTAGAAAAAGTGCAGAATCTTGAATTGAAATTCCAGTTTTAAATAAATTTAAAAAAGGAACGTGCTTTGTAACGTTGTGTCTGAAATACGTATTTTTATATTCGTATCCTCATGTTAGACAAGCATCTGAAGAATAGTTTCTTCTCACAGGCGTGTGGCCACCGCTATGTGAAAATAGTGCAGGGTGGAGGAGAGGAACAGCGGCGGATGGTGGGCAAATGCTTCGTGCGGGGTAACGACCTGAGCTTTGACCGCAATGACTTATGGCAGGACCACTCATATGAAGTGTGCAACCCCAACAAAGACATGGAGATGGAAGGCATGTGTAACATGGGCATTTCCGCCGGCATGACGGACAGCGACGTCTACATCGGCTGCACGGGGAGTTTTGAATGGCAGGGTGAGCGGCACAGAGAACTACACCAGCAGGACTGGTTAACCCTGCCGCATGCGATCTGAGCAAGCTTCTCTTTCTTTTACCAGGCAATGTGCATGTTACCTGGAGAGACACAACCCCAGACAACTCCTGGGATTACAGTGAAAAAGACTTTGGTTCGCTAAAGAAGCGGAACAGCTACATGGGTATGTCCAGACTTTCTCCCTATAACTGCACAGAACAAATCGTTTGCTGCTGTTTCACTATTGTTTTAATTTACGTGAAGGTCATTTTGATTTTTAGGCTACTCTGTGATGGAAGACATGAAGTTGTTGAGCAGAAAAGAGTACACAGTGGTTACAGGGGCTCCCAGAGACGACTCCAGGGGTTCAGTGACGCTGGCGGTGAAAGGGCCATCGAACCTCGAGCCCGCGATTGTGATCCCTGGAGAGCAAGTGGGCTCTTACTTTGGGAGCAGTATAGCAGTGACGGATCTCAACAATGACGAGTAAGGTCACTTTCCTCAATTATGCTAACACGAACGTTCCAGCTATATACTGTATCTGGCATACACAGTGTCTGATTACTTAAACAGAGGCATGCCTTTGAATAAAACTGTTCCTAGAAACAGTCAGTTCAGGTCGGTTTTATTAGATATTTCTTGAACTATTTGGCTACGTTTTCTAGTTTGTGTGGAAAACCCACTGGATGATGCTGTGCCTGAATTCTGAAGTCAGTTTTTAGCCAGGATTTTGTTTGTCTGCCAAGAGCATACCTCGACACCTCAACTTTAACCCTTTCATGCATAGTGTTCACACTTTGTGATGGTCAGTCAAATCATTTTTTTAGGAAACTATACGATGTAAATAAATCACATCCAAATCACCTGAGATTGTGACTGTAATTGAATATAAAGCATGATCTTGATTTCTTTTGCTCTCCAGTAATTTGCCATTCTCAGTGCAGCCTGTCTCTAGTTTATATTTATAAACCTTCTACTCAAAATACCAATTTAAAAGGAAAAAATTAATTTTCGTGTAGCAGATTATTATTTTTTTAAACCGAAGATATATTTTTTAAACCTCCAAAATCAGCTGCATTGTGCACCGGTCCAGATATTGCTATGTTTATTATAATACCAATATTAATATTTATTAAATGTATTTATTTAATATTGATATTTTAGACCCGAATGTTAACCACTTTTTGTTCATAAACATATTGAAATTCTTCCCATTTCAGGAAGAAACGTTTATGCTTTTTTTATCTCATAGTGTTCTTACCATTCACATTTTAATACGTGATATTTACAATAATAGATATTTTGACATTCATGTGACATGCATGAAAATCTGGATAGGTTTTTAAATAATTTCTGCATGAAAAGGTTAAGAAAAACATAAATATCTCTGATAACATTAAAATGACAGGGAAATAATTTTATTTATTTTATTTGAACCGTGCCTTGGCTATATTCCAGCAAAGATCCGGTCAGATAAGGAGCCAGTTGAACAAATGCGGAAAAGAAACAGTCATTCTGCATAAAAAACCTTGCTAGCTAGGTGTGATTTTCTCACACAGTGAACGTCACGCTTTGATCAAGCGGTTGAAATCGACATTAGACTACTCAGTTCAGCGTGTAGTCAGGGAACCGGCTGTCAAACTGTCACTGACGCTCCTGCATCACTGTTTGGAGGTTACAATTGCTAGAAGTTTCTTTGTGATTGAGAAATGTGCCAAAAAAGAAACATATTTCAGTTCAGGAAAATGTGTAGTCTTTAGACCTACAGTATATATAGTATAAAATGTCAAGAGTTCAGTTTTCCCCAGGTGGCCAAAATATTCATCTTTAGATTTATTCATCTTAAATATTTATTAATCTTTCTTATTCACGCTCCCATACGCGTCCTAGAAACATTGTTCATACGCTGCAAAATTCTCTCTCAACAAGTGAAAATGTTCAAACAGAAGACACAAAAAGAAGATTTTTATATATTTTTATATATTTGTTTCTCATTTCCAGCTTCAAATGGTCTATTGGCAGATAATCTTGCTCATTTTTAATCATTTATTTCTAGTAAA
>CM040986.1:6026576-6102563 GCA_022985145.1 Pangasius djambal | reverse complement strand
TAATAAAGTGACAATAACACCTTTTTAAAAAAAAAAAAAAAAAACACTAGTGAAAAAACACTGTGGGTTAGATGACATGATTATAGACTTCATAAACCAATTGTAACATATACACCGTAAAAAAAATTTTTTAATAAAAAAACCTCCAGGCTTTTACTGTTAAATTACAGAACTCTACCATACATGGTTACATTGTACGTAATACATTTTTACAAATAATAAGTAAGATAATATTAACAGTTAAAAACATGCACTTTTTTACAATGTGCATAAGCCGTTTCTGAGTCACTTTAAATGATGAGAACTTTATTCATTATTTGTATATTAGGAATGGTCCTTTACCAGGTGAATATCTTTCCCAGGCTATCACACATTTGTTCTTTGTCACTACAAAATGTCTATCCTTGTTCTTCTCTGACTGCTCACCTTTCACCACAAACATGAAATTGCCCATGTGAACAAACAGAGTAACAAAGAAAAGCTAACCAGTGTGTCTCTTGGCTTTGTCACGTCTTGTGCTTCATGCTCACCTCAGCTGGAATGACCTGATAGTGGGAGCGCCGTTCTACTTTGACCGCTACAAAGAGCAAGGTGGAGCAGTGTACATTTTCATGAACGAAAACGGATCTTTCCAGATCAAGCCTAGTGTTGTCCTGAACGGTGCCAGGGGTTCTGCGTTTGGATTCTCTGTGGCAGCTATAGGAGATGTAAATCAAGATGGATTCCAAGGTGCACTGTGCTTCAGAATGATACAGTAAACAGATACGTGCAATTTGCACTAAATGGCCAAAAGTATGTGGACCACTGACCATCTCAACCAAACTGTTGCCACAAATTTGAAAGCGCACAATTGTAATGAATGTCTTTGTATGCTGTAGCGTTACAGTTTCCCTTCAGTGGAACTAAGAGGCCCAAACCTGTTCCAGCATGACAATGCTCGTGTGCACAAATTGAAGTCCATGAAGACATGGTTTGACGAGGTTGGAGTGGAAGAACTCGAGTGTCCTGCACAGAGCCCTGACCTCAACCCCACTGAACACCTTTAGGATGAACTGCTCTGCATCCTACCTTTAGGATGAACCGACTGCACCCCAGACCTCCTCACCCAACATCAGTATCTGACCTCACTAATGCTCTTGTGGCTGAATGATCACAAATCCCCACAGCAATGCTCCAAATTCTAGTGGAAAGCATTCCCAGAAAACTGGAGCTTATTATAACAGCAAAGAGGGACTAAATCTGGAATGGGATGCTCAACAAGCACATATGGTTTTGATGGTCATGTGTCCACAAACTTTTGGCCAAACGTAGTAGTGTTGCCCATAGTATCTTGCATATAATAGCATTTCTGTTTACTTTAATTAAGCAAAATGATGAATGACTCCATGTTGTCAGCAGGTCTGTATAGTTTTCTGAACATACTAATCCTTGCACTTTAATAGTAAAACTGAAGTTGAAGGTAGCTAAAAAGAAAACTTGGTCTTTTGCTGCCACCTAGAGGATGAAGCACATGAAGGCATACGCTCTCTTAAATGTCCACTCTCTTGATCTACCATGTCAGATTTTGCAGTTGGAGCTCCGTTCCATGATTCTGGGAAAGTCTATATATGGATGGGGAGCAAGGAGGGAATAACAAATGTTCCCAGTCAGGTAAAGTTGAGCAGCAAGAAGCACAGTGCATTCAATTTAATAACTGACTTCAGAAAAAGAAGCCGCTCGATGCTTTATCCAACTAGTGTACAATGCATGTATAATGTAGAATTGTACACATCGTGTAACCCTTTTCTTTGGTAGGTTATTGAAGGGAAGTCGTTGGGCTCTGGTGGATTCCAGACATTCGGTTATTCCCTCAGCGGAGGCATGGACATGGACGGCAGCAAATATCCTGACATCTTAGTCGGCTCTCTCGATGACCGTATAGCACTTCTGAGGTCAGTTATGAAATGTTTACTATCTGATGGTGTTGGGAAGGATTGTTCCTCAAATGATGTTTTATTTTAATTTGTTCTCATATTAGGGCACGGCCGGTTATCCATTTATCCAGAAACTTCACAGTAGAGCCAAAGATTGTGGATCCCAGCCAGTGCACGGATACTTGGTAAGGACACTGCCTTAAACATTTTTGAGTTCTTTTATCAGCAAGTTTGTCACAGAATCCATTTCAGATCTTTTCGGGCTGAAACCACTGAAAAGAACATAATTATATATTATGTAATTGCAGTATAACTGCCAAGATGTGTTTTACTTACACACTGAGCAACGGAAACCGCAACTTCAAGAAGGATATTAGTAAGTAAAAGAGTAATCAGACAAACCTTTGGATACGACTGGTCTTATGAATGATAAGCCCATAAACCCTTTCTTCTCTTCTCAGCTGTAAAATACACCGTAGAGGCGGACCGCAATCGGCGGAGCCCAAGAGTGCAGTTCCTCAATGGCAAAAGCACGTACACCGGCCTCCTGTCCTTCTCCTCTCCGACCTGCCAGGAGCTCAAGCTTCAAGTAAATGTAAGAGGCCCACACGTTTACTACTATTACCTCTCATCATACATAGCTTACTGTGCATTCTCATCAAAATAAAAAAGTACACTGGCATTCAACAACCTCACACAAATAGCCACTAATGACAATAACACGAGCATTAGAAAACTGCAGTCAGACGTTGACCAGAAAACATCACACAGCCAGATGACTAGATTTCACTGACCTACTTTCTGACTCTTCCATCACAGTCAGTAACGTATCTTGATCTTTCCCATGTTTTTTCCCTCAAAAATATTTTCACCTAATTAGAAATCATAATATGATTGATTGCACCGTCAGTTGTTAATTCCTTAAAGTCTCGTGTTTAATAGCTACAGTAAAGTCTCATTATTTAATAATTGCAGTAAAAGGAAAGGGTTTAGAGTTGGGATAAAATGAATAAAATTGTCCAAGAAGATTAATATGTGCTGGCATGATATCTATATGATAGAAGTACTTAGTGGTTAGCACTGTTGCCCTGCACCTCCAGGGTTGGGGGTTCGATTCCCATATCTGCCCTGTGTGCATGGCGTTTGCATGTTCTCCCCGTACTTCAGGGGTTTCCTCCCAGTACTCCGGTTCCCTCCTCCAGTCCAAAGACATGCATTGTAGGCTGATTGGCATCTCTAAATTGTCCATAGTGAGTGTGTGTGGTTGTGTGCTGTGATGGGTTGGCACCCCATCCAGGGTGTCCCCCACCTTGTGCCCTGAGTCCCCTGGGATAGGCTCCAGCCTCCCTGTGACTGTAGGATAAGCGGTACAGAAGATGCATGGATATTCAAAGGGGGGATTCTTGAATGCATATGCACAAAAGCATATGTTTTTCATTTTGTGCAACATTCATCAAGATTGATCTGACAGTGAGGAAAGTCCCACAACACAGTCGCTCCTTTAGTGTTGCTGCAGTTTCAGCTCTTCATCACTATAGAGAGGCTTTACTCATGGGTTTGTCCTGTACAGGTGAAGTATAGGTGTTTGCTAATAAATATGTGCACAGTTCTTGTTATCACGTCCATCAGAGACTAGATTTATTAAGAATTTGAGACGCCTAATCGACTGTAGCTTGCATCTACAAAAAAGCTGCCTGCAATTCGAAAATGCACAGCATGTTGGGTTCATTGACAACAGTTGGGTTGATTCAGAGTTGAATCACTTTCTCACTGCAGTCGAACCGCAGTAGAGTTCAGTTGGAACCGGACCGAGAATAACTCGCTCGGACGGTCTCAGATCAGTGGTTTTAGCATGATTGCTGTGTTCACGTGCCTAACCGAGCCATGCTTCCTCCACAACAGGAGCAGGTAACAAATAAACTGGAGCCAGTTGTGTTTCTCCTGAACGTTTCTCTGAACGAGGCTGCAGTGGAGCCCCAACAGACTCTACAGGACCTTGATGCATTCCCTATGCTCAGTGGCCAACAGCAGCTGACTGAGAAAACCGAGGTACAGTTACAAATTATACAGATATAAACATGTTGTACATGCAATGGCTGCTGATGATGAAATGATGATTAAATGATTAATAAGGTTCAGCTATGGGAATGTGAAACATAACATTTAAATGATATGCTATATACTGTACAGTACATACACTATATGGCAAAAAGTAGGTGGACACCTGACCATCACACATGTCTGAACTTTTTTGAGATTTACAGCGCATTCCAGATTTAGTCCCTCCTTTGCTGATATACTAAGCTCCACTCTTCTGGGAAGGCTTTCCACTAGATTTTGGAGTGTGGCTGTGGGGATTTGTGTTCATTCAGCCATAAAGAGCATTAGTGAGGTCACTAATGCAGGACACTCGAGTTCTCCAACCTTGTCAAACCAGCAGCATTGTCATGCTACAACACGCCTGGGCCTCTTAGTTCGAATAAAGGGAAACTGTAATGCTACAGCATACAAAGGCATTCTAGACAATTCTGTGCTTCCAACTTTGTGGCAACAGTTCGGGGAAGAACCGGATACTGTATGGATGTGATGATCAGGTGTCCGCAAACTTTTGGCTGTATAGTGTATACACTAAAGTTAAATGATAATATGTAGAAGTATATTGATGCAGAAGCACTTGTTATTGGTCACTGATTCCTGTGCTGTTTTAGATTAACTTCCAGAAGGAGTGTGGCTCTGATAACAAATGCAGCAGTAATCTGCAGGTGAAGGCACAGTTTGCCAGTGAACAGCAAACCGTATTCCCCAGGTGAGTTACAAAACAGCCGGCGCTTTTAGACACGATTTTGAGCTAACATTGCTAGTTTTGTTTGCTTTGTCTGTTTGTTTTTTGTTTATTAGTTTGTTTTTTCAATTTTGCTTAGTGTCCACTTAACACTATTTCATTCTATTTTGAATCATTGTTGCTCCTTTTAAATAAAATGTTGTGCTAATATATATATATATAGATAGATAGATAGATAGATAGATAAGATTATAAGATTAGGTCGTTATAATGATATAAAAATGTAAGATTTTCTTTAAAATGTAAAGTGCTTTATAAATAAAATGTATTATTATTATTATTAATGTTGGCACATGCTTCCTTTTTATTTTGAAATATGACACAACCAGATGTTTCCACATTACAAGCACAAACTGAAATTGTGTCAAGGCTGTTCACTCATATAATGTCTGTCTTGTTTGTCTCCCTAAACTTCTGTCTGTAATCCAAATGTAAAACATTTTGCTTGGATTTCAGCGTGGATGATAGACAGACGATGGAATATAACAGCAGCGTCAAGAAGCTGGTGCTGTTAGTGGAGGTGAGCAACATGCCCGAGAGCAGCAGGGAGGCTGAGGACGCACATCAGGCCATGCTCAACATCACCGTTCCCCCTACACTCACCTACTCTGGCTTTCGCTCCAAGGTTAGGCCACACAGAGGCGCTCTCTTACAGCATTTACAGTATTTTACAGCATTGCTACAATATCTCGAAGTTCTTTCTTTAACTTATATTTCTTTTTTTTTTTAAACAGGAAATTGAGTGTTACGCTAACAAGACTGTCATGTGTGATCTTGGAAACCCATTTAAGAGCAACAGAAAGGTAACTTAAATCTGTGAATAATAATATTTTTTTTTAAAAAACTACCACTTTATTGTTAGACCTGTCTTTAATGACTTCATGAAACTTTGCTGCACATACATAACTCCTGTCATGATGTAGAAATGTAGACATTTCTGAAAAAAAAACTAGCTTTCCCTGATTATTGATTATGTTCTCTGTTTTCCCTGCAGATTTCTTTTCCGATCATATTTGAAACCTTTATTACACTTTACACAGAGCAGATAGTGCTGCAGCTCCAGCTGTCTACGTAAGTGCCGTGTTGTCCAGTGATCTCTGTGAATTAGACGTGTTGGTTTGAATGAAAGATGAATCCGGCAGCCCACTGTCGTTTGATAATCCTAAAAATGTGTGTGTGTGTGTGTGTGTGTGTGTGTGTGTGTGTGTGTGTGTGTGTGTGTGTGTGTGTGTGTCTTTGTGGGCGTTCAGTCTGAGTGAACAGAGTGACCTGTACCCTGTGCCAGTTGTCCTCAATGTGGAGAACACAATCCTCACCTCTTTCTCTATGTATGTACTCTCACAATTACAAGATATTTACACCTTTATATATCTTTCATCAGCATAATTTATTACATATTCACAGGTGCACAATATAACAAAAATAGCTGTTATGGAATGCCACTAATGATGATATTTTTTTATTTGTAATTTAATTTTTTATTTTTAAGTACATTACACTGCTTTATTTTGAGTTTTAAATCTCATTGTGATTTACATATTAAAGATTAGAAGGTCAAAATTATTGTGTAATGATAAGGCACAGTAATGAACCACAATCTATAATCACTGATTACGTATACAGTACATCTGTGAGAAATCAGGAAATGTATAAAGATACAACTTTAAACGTGTCAGGTTATACAAGTAGGTTTTAATCTGAGCGCTAGCCTTGTACACTATTGCGGAGATTAGGAGAATCTTCCACAGGCTGCTTATGATGGCTACAGTATACTGATCAGGAGAGCACAAGATATGCCAGATCCAAACCATGTAGAGCAGGACTTTGTAGTCAGTGTGGAAATGAATAGGCAGCCAGTGTAGCTTGAACCTTAACTACAGCAGGTTAATTGGAGAAGTCCTGCTTGCTTAAAAAGACCTCAGAACAACCAGCCAGTAAAACGTTCTCCGATCTAGAATTTATGAAAGCGTGCACTAGTTTCTCAACATCGTGTAGGGTTAGCATGTGTCTTACAGTGGATATAAAAAGTTTACACACCCCTCTGCAAGTTTTTTGTCTTGGTCTTGATACCAAGATAAATCATGTCAGATGATTTCCACCTTTTTCCACCTTTCATGTGATATAGCAACTAACCAAATTCAAGCGAAAAACAAATAGAAACATTTTAGGGGCAAAAAGGAAAAGAAAAAAAAATTACAAATACCCGGTTGCACTCAGGCTTTTTGGGTAAGAGTCTACCGACTTGCTCCAAGATCTATCAGCTTGCGAGAGGATTTCCCGTGAACAGCCCTCTTCAAGTCTTTCCACATGTTTTTATTAGGATTTAGATCTCGGTTTCCATCTAGCCGGCCTACCCCATAGCCCAGACATGTGAAGAAAACGAGAGATTGTTGTCACATGCAGAGAGAAATCAGTACTTGCCAAATATTCCTGCAGCTCCTTTAATGTTGCCGTAGGTCTCTTGGCAGCCTCCCGGGTAAGTTTTCTTCTTGTCCTTTTGTCAATTTTGGAGAGACCTTCTGTTCTTGGTAATGTCACTGTCATACCCCATTTACATCTAAATGTTTTGGAAATTCTTTTGTACCCCTCCCGTGATTGATTCATTTTGGCAATGAGATCCCATGCATGCTTTAGAAGCTGTTTGTGGACCATGGCTTCAGCAGTTGGATAAAACCAAGAAGAAAACCGTACAGAAACAGCTGATCTTTATTCCGGGTTAATCAGAATCACATCACGTCACTGATGACAGGTGTATGATGATGACTTTTAAACATGAGTTTGAATGTGATTAGTTTTTCTTTATTTTTCCCCTAAAAGTTTCTATTTGTGTTTCACTTGAATTTTGTCGGTTGTTGTATCACATTAAAGGTTCGTTTTTATATCAAGTCATGCCATTTTAATGGTGGTGTGTAGACTTTTTATATTCACTGTATTTGACACAGTAATGATAATAATCAGTTACTTATACATAAGATAAGATAAGATAAGGTAAACTTTATTAATCCCTGAAGGGAAATTCAGGACATGTATTAGCTCTGGATTTACCGCAGTTATCCGAGTAACGTGTGGGGCAATCAAAGGAACCATAACTGATTTAAAGAGCCTGTACCGTCCGTGTACACTTAGACCTGCATGGCTTAATCTTTGACACAAGCATATGTCGCTGGCAGGATCAACCAGGTACTCAGATGACAGTCCAAACATCGATTTTGTGTAGCTGTGCTGCTGATACCTGCTGAACTGATAAGTGTAATTATGTGTCATCAGCAGAGAGGTGAAAGCCAATATTTGTTGATGAGTTATACTGTATGTCCAAGGGGCTGGATATAAAGGGAGAACAATAGGGGGTCTAAAACACAATCTTCTGGGACACCATTTTAGCCTCTTTTAGGCTCTGAAAACTCTCAATTAACAGTAACAACCTGGTAACGATTTAACAAATAAGATCTTTAGCAGATAAGAACATCAAACAGACATATAAAAATGCATAAAGAGTTTATAAGAAAATTAAAAGATGCTAAGAACAACAGATTCGACGATACCTGTGAGACGGTATGGCTATAGGATTGCAGCATTCCAGTTCAAGTGTAATGCAGTGACATGGAATACTTAAGCAATATCGCACGTGCAAGAGTACGAATATACTGAACATCGGCACGGCTGTGATTGTGACCACGATTGTGAGTGCGATATTTCTTTCATGCAACAGTTCTATAAACATGAAATTAATATAGAGTAGGTGAAACTTCAGACACAATATGGCCAAATGTTCTGTTTATTTTTGCTCCGCTAGCAGAAATAGATCCCGAAGTAGCCACGCTCACGTTATAGCACATCGGCTAGCTGGCTAGCTAGCTCACGTTGATTTGTACATTCCTGTTAAAGGCGCTTTCGTCAGCTGATGCGCTTTCACATTTTAAGTCAGAAGTTATATTTCTGAAAAGTATCATGTGCCATCTTCGCTGATGACGTCGCTAACACTACTGTAGTGACAGTGTCGAACTAGGAAGTGGAATTTTATGTGGTGAACACAGACGAGCAGAGTGATACACAGAGTGAAACATCCCAGTGCGGTTATAGGAAATATAGACACTCTTGGAACGCCGCTCAACCAATCAGATTAGTGAACTGGAGCTAACTGTTGTATAAAAAGAGCTTAATCCACTCTCCTCTTCCCTGCAGAGAGAACTCAGTGGTGAACACATATTTTAGTGGTAAAGTTGTTGGCGAGTCAGCCATGAACAGCACAAGTGACATCGGCAGTCTAGTGGAGTACGTCTTCCAGGTGAGTATTTTCTAATCCCTACTGAAATAGTTATTATACCACAGCGCTGTTGAATTCTCAAATCTGATTGGTCAGAAAGTGTTGATTAATTTTCTATAACAGCAGCTCTGACAGCAGTGCCGGCTGTAATTCAAATCACATCGAATCAAATATTAAATAACTATACCTTAGTCGCAGGAAGCATGATTTGCCATTTATGAATAAATCAAAAATTGCAATTGTTGGCAAATTGCTGAGGTAAAAGAGGAATAAACACTTCATTGGAAAATAATCCACTTTGGGATGGTAATCACACCACTCACTCATGGATTATTTCCCTATAGCAGCACATCCCAGAGTGTTTTATTCCTTACTTTATGTTCATGTTTAACAATGTCCTATGCCATTGACTCAGGGCATTTCTTTTTAGATCATAAAATTGTAAAAAAAAGGTTTTTAAAAAAATACCTACTTATTAGCAATATAAGCAAGAGTTTTCGTATCGTACACGCAATGCACACAATGTACAAGGCCAAAGACGCAGAAGTGGCCAAAAGTATTTTACAGTTTTCAGTGGTGTCTGTTTTCAGTAGATGTTGAATGGTGTGTGAAGTTTGCATCTTTAGTTTTGCACTGAGGGGAAACAAATGTAAGCAAAAATAAAAGTAAGAGAATATGAAAGAATATAAGTACTGCATCATACAAACTGCATCAAACCATGTCGATTTGTTGGGTAATCTGAAAAAAGTCTTGTTTATGTGGTTTCTGAAGCTGTATAGAATACTGTTAGTAATTCGTCTATAGAAATGCACAAAAAATACATCACACAGCTCAAATATTTAGTATCATGACTAAGAACCTTAAAAATCCTTAGCCTATTATAGCTTATATTTGTTATTTATTAGCTATATTAGCCTCATAGCTCCAGTCTGCAGAAACGAACCTCAGGCTGGTTGACTACACATTAGGTAAGAAGAAACTGTAAATTTACAGTGGAACACCCAGGCCATCTCTTTTGATTTTCAAGCAATATAGTTGTAAACTTTATTTAAATACCCAGTGTATCTTACATTTATCTCAATTACTAGCAACATTTCTGGAAATAGACATCCAGTAACCTGTGATGATGTCTTGAGAGCATGAAATGCAACAGTATTTCCGTGGTGGCTTCCAGGTGAGTGTGGTGGGAGAACCACTGGGAGTGTTGGGAACTCTGGTGGTGGATTTTAAATGGCCGATTGAGGTGACAAACCGGAAGTGGCTGCTGTATCTGACGGAGATCGTAACCGACGGGACGTCTGAGTCGCACTGCGTTCCTCCTGGAAAAATTGTTAATCATCTGAACTTAACAGTGAGTACACAAAACTCACGTTTTACAAAATGCAAATACGCATCATCAGATGAGCACTCATCCGTTTTAATATAATAGCAACATATAAACCTGTATAACAGAATCCTTTCATATTTTGGTGACCATGAACAAGAACAATCTTAGACTTTGACTTTTTAGATTTTCTTCCATTTTTTCAGCTTTACCTGATTTAAAAAAAAAAAAAAAAAAAGTTATATCTTCATAACCAACTTTTTTTGTGATCAGCTATCAAAGAAGAGTTCGAAACGACATAAGCGAGACTTGGACAACAGCCTGCCGCTCACTGAAGCAGCTATAACCCTCCTCACTCCGCGCAAAGAGACCTACCTGCTGGTACAACGCACAGCCACATCCACACTTAGCTATTAAACCACTAGATTCTGTGTTAGAGTTAGATTATATTACGATCACTCAGTTTGTTTAACCTTAGTATGCCATTGACCCAGTCTAACTATTTTTAATTTATAGCAATACAGCTGATTTTCAAAGCAATTGAAAAAATTATTTAGGAATGTAACTGAATGCTATTACGTTATTCAGAAAGAATAGGTAATGTTCTAAACAGATACAAATACAGATATGAATAGGAGCTGCACTCTTAGAAATGTTCACTGGGCATCTGGTCGAGACTAAGCTGTACATCAGGACTGGGGTTGTATGGGACGCCATAAAAAATTGCGCGAGCAGGAGAGATTTAGTCTCATGCAGGTGTGAGTGAGTGGTCAAATATAAAGCTTATGGGGTGAAAAAAGAATGCATTAATTTCTATAGAGCATTCATTCATTCATTCATTCATCCTTAGTAACTGCCTGGTGAGGGTCATCGTGGCTTAAATTATATACTATATTGTTTATATTTTGGAAAAGAGAACCAACTAACTCACAGGCAGGTGAGTCTTGCGCACATCTGGCATCTACCTCTGGATTTTTTTTCCAATGTTTTTCAGTTTTGGGTTCATATTTAATTTTTAAAAAATTGGGTTTAAATCAGACCAAGTGGCGCAACATCGCCTGGATATCGCCTGTTTGAATCGCGGTAATGCCTCAGCCATCTGTGGCCAGGAGTCCTAGAGAACAAAATTGGCCTTGTTCTCTGGATGGGAGGGATAGCATACTCACTCTCCCTTGTCAATCACAGCAATACTACCACGATTGGGTGTCTGTGTGCTTGTATGCGCAGCAGTTCAAGAAGCTATGGTTGGCTGGCTACCCATGTCTCACTTGATAGCCTTCTCCATCCCCAAAGGATAGCTGTTGTATGATCAGAGAGAGTTGGCTGGTGGGTGGGAGTTGGCCAAGATTAATTTAGGGAAAAAAGAGGAGGGGGAGTATTCAGTACCAATACAGATATGGATATTTGGAGTAGATAGTATCATTGTCATATATATATATATACTGAGCACTTTATTAGGAACATCTGTACACCTACTCATTCTCATACTCATTCAACCTGCCTTGTGTTAACAGTCCAGGCTGGTGGAGGTGGTGTAATGGTGTGGGGAATATTTTCTTGGGCACACTTTGGGCTAAATACCAATCGGTCATCACTTGAATGCCACAGCCTGTTTGAGTATTGTTGCTAACCATGTGCATCCCTTCATGGCCACAATTTGCCCATCTTCTAATGGATACTTCCAGCATGATAACGCACCATGTCACAAAGCAAAAGTCACCTCAATCTGGTTTCATGACCATTAAAATGAGTTCAGTGTTCTTAATTGGCCTACACAGTCACTGGATCTGAATCCATTAGAGCACCTTTGGGATGTGGTGGAATGGGAGATTTGCAGCATAAAAGTGCAGCTGAAAAATCTGCAGGAGTTGTGTGATGCCATCATGTCAACATGAACCAGATATAGATATAGATATAGTTTGTGTGTGTCTGATGGCAGCTGTGGGTCTTTGCATATGTTACTGTAAAAGGAAATGCTTAGAATTATTAAGAAATTTCTGTTTATTTTAGCTTTTAGCACATAAAGTCATTTTGAGTGGTTGAGAATGTAATCTTAGAATTTGTTCAGTACACTGTAAGCCATTACACCACTGGCCCAGAAGTACGCTGATTCCTATCAGTGGACCACTAACAGTTTAATCTGTATTGCTTATGAATAAAGGACTGTGCGGTGCAGACGGCTCGCTGCGTGACCTTCTCGTGCCCGCTGAGGAACATGTCCACTGCAGCCTCGCTCACCGTCAGAGCCCGTGTGTGGAACAGCACCATGCTGGAGGTGAATGTTCAGAGTGGGAAGGTTTTCAGCTGAACACACTGCTCTTTCTCTTCTATACTTAACATGGCGCCATTGCCCGCTGTGCTCCACTAACGGGCTCGTTTTCCCCAGGATTTTGCCAACGCTTTTCGGGTGATCGTGAAAGGGAACGCCACGCTGAGGCTGGAGACTGACAAACCCACCATCAAGATGAAAACTGAAAACCGAGAGGTCAGCATAATAATTTGCTCGTTCATATCACTTTGCACAGTTGCCAGCTTGAGAGCTTAGAAATAAGGAGGTTGTTCAATCCCAAATCTTCACCAAGAAGCGTTTACATTTTTGAGACTTCAACTTCCTGACCTTTCACAGCATTATAAGCTAACATCAAATGCATTTAATGGTAAAATTATAAAAGGAGAACATTGGATTGTGACAATTGGACGTCTATTTTTTTGTCTTTCGAATAAATATAACAAATATTTAAATAGCAGGTGGAGAGCGAAATCCATTGTGACTATGGATCAAAATTAGCTGGTTACTGAAATGCATCGATTTGTATGTATAGTAGAGTATTAGAGTAGTATCCAGGAGAATTTTTATTCCAGGAGAGCACTGGGACTCAAGCATCAGAATTAGGATGGTTAACAAAGTGGGCAAAGGGACTCATTTCTCATTACTCATTTCTTTTTCATTCTCTTCTTCTCTTCCACTTCTCTACAGTTCGTGGTGAACATTGATCCCGTTCCGGGAGAAGAAACCCCATACAACGTTCCGTTATGGATATATATCATTGCAGGCATAGCAGGAATCCTCTTATTAGGCATCATCAGCCTCATCCTGTGGAAGGTACAGAAATGACATCTCACAGTGCTATTTAGATGAATGAATTCAACAGTATGTCTTTTTAAAGTGTACAGTTTACTGTGTAAAAGTCCTTTTTTTTAGGCATTTTTTAGTCCAAACTTTATCGGTTTTTATTTTGTGACTTCTACATTATCGAGTCAGTACAAAAACATTTCAGATTTCCAAACATTAGTTTTCCAGCACAAAATTAAATGTTACAGGAAAATGTTTGGATGTCAGTAAAGAAAGCAGCACATTATGTAAAAGACACTTTTCAGACAAAAAAACAGAGTGAAGGCCGCTGGGTTTTGAAGCGAGTCGACAGTCAAAGTCTCCAGAAGAGCTGTGTCTGCTTCTGCAAGATGCTCAGTAACACTTCCAGCTCATTTCCTTATACAGCTGCACACATTGTACCTGAGACTACTATCTTTTTGTCTAAAAGCAAAGGCTCGTCACACCAGATGTTGTCTTTGTTTCATTTATTACTGTTTACTGCCCTGTATAGTGTTTATTTTAATGTAGAAACATTTAATTTTGAAGGCATCTTTTCTCTACAGTATTTCTTTGCATGCGCCTAAGACTTGTGCACAGTACTGTATATACTTTACTTCATTTACATTCATGGTAGTGTGGTCCATGTTTCCAACCATCTCACAACTCGTTTAGTTAAACAGAAGTGCCAACATCTACATCAACATCGAAGTATTTGCAAATTTTGACCCTTTGCTACATGTTAAAAAAAAAAAAAACCTACACTTTCTGCTGTTTTGTATAAAGCAGTGGTCAGACCAAACAGAAATAGAATTCTCTCAGTGGAAAAGTCAATTCACTGAAGGGGAAAGGTTGCAAGATGTGAACGATGCGCATTTGCATCTGGTAGCAGTTACGTATGCTTCACGCTGACTTTTTCTAGGTGAGCTTTGACCTGCAAATTTAAGCCTTGGGCTTGTGAGTCAATTCGAAAAAACTGAGGAGCTGATCATCTAGCAGTCATGGTAGACTTTTGTGTCACACTTTACATCACTTACTGTTGCTTGGTGCACATCTGGGGAAAAAAACAAACAAATTAGCTAGCTAATGATGTAACAGCTGTATAAGGTGAGCGTGTACACGCAGCTGATTACTTTTTAAATAAAAAATTTCTTCACATTGCAGTTAAGTATCAGTTCAACCCATACATGCTGTATCATTTATTCTGTTAGCAGTGAGCCGTCCCATTCGCTGACACACCAACAAGGTTTTTTTTGCTTGATAAGATTTACTTTTAGCAATGCTGGCACCTCCGAGTAAAAGATTTCCTAAGGTTGAGTAGGGTCACTGATCAGGGATTAGTGTGACTCTGACCACAAAACCTGTGACTACACAAGCACTTTCAGATGGTTATGAATACATACAGTGTTATACTTCAGTTATGCTTACGCATCTGAAAGATGTTTAGCATTAGTAAAACATCTCTCTGACAAGTTGCATGACTTGGACTAGCTAGCAGAGGAATGCATCTTTAGCTGTGCAACATTATGTACTGTATAATATTTGCTGTTCCAGTACTGTTAATGGCTTTGGATTTGACTTGCAAGACATTATCAGTAGATTATTAAGAGTTTTCTTAAATCTCCGTTGTGCAGCAGCACTTCCACACTATTAATGGGTCTATTAGAAAACAGAAATCGTCTATTAATCAAACTTCGATCCATCATCCCACCTTTCCTGCAGTGCGGTTTCTTTAAACGTGCCAGTCGAAGGGAGATGTACGAAGCCAAGGCCCAAAAAGCGGAGATGAAGATACAGCCATCTGAGACGGAGAGGCTGACTGAGGACTACTGAGACCGTACGGGGGCCTCCATCGGCCCCCTGGTGTCCCCTGTTGGTGCCCCTCGGTAATGCAGCCACCGTGGAATCAGCCCATGCATTCCCATTCTTTTCCTATTTTACACTTTTTCTCTTCTGATTTTCTCACTCGCTCCCTGTTTATAAGCATTCTTCACTGACGGTGCTTGCTTTTCTTGGATCAGAGGACTTTCTCCTTCTTTTTTTCGCAACTAAATTGTTTGCCTGCTGAAGTAAAGCGATAAGTCTTCCTCACAGTCTCATTAAAACTGTTTTTGTGCTCTGGGATTGTTTTTTTTTTTTATTATTATGAACTGGTATTTGGCCAAGCTTGTTTTGGAACAGCCACCATTTTCAGCTAATGAAACCATTTTCAGCTTCTTTTTTTTTTGTACACAAAGATTTCAATTACTCTCAAATGAAGCATGGAAATAACACACTGTATCTCTCTGAATGAGCTTTCCTGCCTGTTTTTCTCTTCAAAAGCTAGTTCATTCTAATTCGCTCCTGGTCCTGGCAATGAGTCGCATATTTAATCTCTCATGAATAATGCTGTTTCCTCTCTCTTCTCTGTGTGTCGCTCTCTCTCTCTCTCTCTCTCTCTCTCTCTCTCTCTCTCTCTGTGTGTGTGTGTTACACAGTGTGGGTTCTTTAAAAGAGCCGTCTACTACAAGGTGATGCCTAAGTACCACGGAGTGAAAATACGCAAGGAGGAGAGGTACAAGTTGAACAGGGCTTTCCAGCCTGAGCACGAGCTCAACAAAAAACTCTGGGTCACCAACTGGACAGAAGTGCAAGAATATTACTACTGAACTTGGAAAGCATCCACTCAGCTGCTGCTGTAAAGGAATGCAGTGGCTGGAGGTTTCCTTTACTAAATGAAACAGACTCTGGGGCTTTGGCTTTTTGGGCCAACATTTACACATGATAAAGAATTGAGTACTGGGTGAAGTGTGTTGTTGTTGTTGTTGTTGTTTGGTGCAATATTGTGTTGCAGATCAACAAGTTTTCATGACTGAAACCGTCCAGCATTCTCTCAGACCCAGTCTGGGACATGTATCTTTATTATGTTTTATTGGTTTTCCAATACTGAAAGTATTTCAGACCCTTTTCTCACGGATATCTTTTGTGTATTATAGTTGATATTATAGAATGATGTTTAGTCTAAGCCTTTTTTTAATAACGTGTCTTTAAATGCACAATACTACAGGATGATGCTCACACTCCGACTGACACTGTGAGAGACGTTTCTTTTTTCAGAGCAGTCTGACCTTAAACTATGAATGATGAGAGTGCACAGATTGCAAGTGTTACAGTTTTGTAGCCGGTATGAAATATATATTTCATCTCTTTATCTGCCCGACAGATATAGAAGACACAATGACGCCCGGTAACGAGGCACACAGTGAATTATAGCACAAGGAAGACTTACCACACATCACTGAATTGATATTTATTTTATATGTGCGTATATGACTAATAAGAGTCAATACACTGGAGAATATAATAATGTTGCTTTTTTACTGTTTTATGTGCTTCTCTGCCAGCTTATCATGCACAGTAAGATTATCATTCCAGTACAAACTGGTTTAAAGTAGCGTATGTCGAAAAAAAAAAAAAAAGAACTGAAACGTCAGGCGTTACTTGTCATGACTTTCTTCTTGTGTCGTTCTGTGAAAGAATGTCTATCCGTTGTTTTATGACCCTGTCATTAGGTCCTGCTGTAGCACTAGAAAAGGTTTGGGCAAATCATTAGGTCCGAATCAGGACTGAATTTATTAGTATATCCAGAAATGATGATTCAGTAATTCATATAAGAGTCAGAAAGTACTCGTGGTTCTTCTTTTATACACTCCAGATATTAAAATGTTTTGTACATAAAGGTATTGGTCATTGTCATTGCTTTTTTTTTACAGTGAATTGAACTGATGATGCCTTTATCTTTTTATTATAATTTGTACTATATGTGAAATGTTCTATGCACAAAATCAGTTTGTACTTTTTTTTTAATGGGACCTTATTTTTAAATGGACATAAGCTGTGTAACCTAAGTATGTATACTTTTATAATGATGGCTTGCTATGTTTAACTATTTTTTTTTTCTCTTTTTTTTTGAAATAATAAGCTTCACAGACTATTTTAAGGTGGCACAGTGGTGCAGCTGGTAGCTCCAGGATCCCCTGGTCAGTCTAGTTTCTGTGCATGCTCTCCCTGTCTCTGGTTTCCTTCCATCTCTTAAAAACGTCCCAGTAGGTATAATGACTACTCTAAATTGCCCCTGGGGGGTGTGTGTGTGTGTGTGTGTGTGTGTGTGTGTGTGTGTGTGTGTGTGTGTGTGTGTGTGTGTGTGCGCGTGCGTGCGTGCGTGCGTGCGTGCGTGCGTGCGTGCGCGCGCATGGTGCTTTGTGATGGGCTGGAATCCCATCCAAGGTGTAATCCAGCCTCACGCCCAGTGTTCCCAGCCTGAGCTTCGGATCCACCCTGACCCTGACCCCTACAAAGCGCTTATTGAAATGAATGACAGATGAACGAACGAACGAACGAATGAATCAAGCTTCACAGATTATTTTTAAACTGGCTGAACATAATTTCAGAAAGCCATTTTCCCACAGAGATAACAGGACAACAAATCGGAATATACAATATTTATTATAAATGTATTTACCAATAAAATTAATCTAAAAATGCATACACAGTTTGGCCTTTACAAACAAAATTGAAAACCCACCCAACATTTGATATTTTTTGTACAAATAAATTACAACACTTAGACTTTTTTTTTTTTTTGCATAGTCAAACTAATTTGACCAAAACAAATTATTAATAAATATACAAGGACGTTTCGTCTACATTTGGATTCCTATTTGAGCTCCATTTGAGAGATGGACTTGTTGTGTAGGCGCCTGGATTTCCGGTATTTGTAGGCCAAGAAGGCTGTGGAGACCAGGAGAACGAGCCCCAGCACAAGGAGAACCCACTGTCCAGCTACAGCTGCAGCTTCATCCACACTCAAGCCTAAGAAATCCACAGTAGCTGTGTGCTCTTCCACAACTGCAGCTGATACAGGACACAGGACACAGGTGAGGCATGAAGTGCACCAGTTTAATGCTCATGTTCAAGAATGTCCCACTGATCCCAATCGTATCCTCTGATTTTACGAGATTAGAGTGGTTAATTTGAATTAAAAGCCATGGATATTTCATATGTAAATTATATTTCAATATTGATGGAAATGGACTATCAATCAATAGCCTCCCACATGCATTGGGCTTTTTCTTGATGGTAAGGAGTTGTGTTGATGGCAGGTGTGTGTGTATGTGTGTGTGTGTGTGTAATAGTGAATAATAAAAGGGATATATAAAATAAAATCACCTTTTTTGATCAAGATTTACAAACACCAATCATTTTAACTCTTTTATTTCACACCAAAGTGAGCTGAAAATAATCTCTGCAAAAGGATTTTGATTTTTAGTAATTGTTTTTATACGATTCAAAACGTAGACGCAATCACGTAATCACATTTCTGAGAGTTGTTCCAGTTTTAGTATCATTTTTCTTCCCCCCCAAAGGTTGATTTTGACCCGCACATGCAGAAGGATTTAGCTAATTCAGCTTTCACACGTACTCGTGGTTGGCATCCAGCTGTAGTCGGGCCAGCCGAGGACGTCACCGTTCTTCTTGTTCTCCTGTTCTAGCCAGGTGATGAGGGGACTGAAGTAATCCATCAGAGGCTCTACGGACATTGCGGGCTGACCGGTGATCATGGCCATCGCCTCGGGCCAGGGCTTACTGAAGCCCAGCTTCATCACATCACTAAAAAGAAAGAGTATAAAGCAAAGGGTTACAAATCTGCTCTACACACACACACACACACACACACACTGTTTTATAATTCCAATAGTACAGTTGTATGAAGCTCTGCCACATGTTTGTTAGAGTCCACTACTTGTTGATGATGTATACTGTACATGGACAACTCTAAAAGAAAACATCATTTACAAGTTACCAAACTGGCTAAATTTCACGTCTTTTATTTATGTGATTTATAATTGGTGGACACCAGCTTCCATTAGTGAATATGTCATAACTAGTAAGTAATAATTGACTGACCCGAGGAGCTTTCCTGCCTCATGGGACTTGTAGATGTCACAGGTGTGGAGAGGTCCGGTGTGACCCGCGGCTATACACAGAGCTTTATGGAACTGGAATTGGATCACAAAGCTGATAAAGTACCTGTCGGAGAAGAACAAAATGGTTTTCACAGAACGATTGGTGCATAAGCATTCACATTTTTTTGCAAATAATTTCAAATGACAGGACAAAAGAAAAAAAAAAAAAAAACAATAATACTGTAGCTGTAACATGAATTACGACCTCTTTTAATTCTTTTTAAACCGCAGCAGTGCTGAAAATGATCAAACATCAAGCTCATCATCACTCAACATGAAATTCAATTCAGCTGAGACTTTTGGTGATGAATGAATATGAAAAACATCATAATCATACTAGAGAAATGATGTCATGTCATAGCAGTGTGAAATGAAAGTGCTAAAATGATTACAGCACCTTTATTTCACAATTCGCGTAATGTCTGTAGTAGGAATGTCCCACAGCGCAGTTGAGTCCTTGTATCTGATTGGTCAGATGATGTTGATTCATTTTCTACAACAGCAGCTCTGACAGTTTATATTTAGATCAATGTACTTATTCTAATACGTTATTGTTTCCATAGTAACAACTTATAATGGGACTCGTATGATGGACTCTGCACAATGGATTTTTTTTTTTTTTTTTTTTTTTTTTTTAAAGTGTAATCACTGATATGGTGAAGTTTTCTATGATGATTTATTGAACACTTTTGGAAGGTGTCTCCAGTGTTCGTACTCTGGAAAAGTCAGAGGTGAGGCTGTTTCTGACAGAACCGTCCTCAGGACAGAGGACTTCGTACTCTGTGGTTTCTTAGTAACATGACAGTCTGACCTTTTTTTTGTCTTAGTACCTTCAAAAAGTATGATGTCCTTCTTTAATAAATACACACAATTGTTAATGTTGGCAAGTTGCTGTAGTGTAAAGTATAAGAGGACTGTTTCCTCAGTTTTTGATTATTTTCCTATCACAAATGTTTTATTCCTTACTTATGTAACAAGTCACATACAAGCCTTTGTCTTGGAGAGATTTTATGTGACCATGTTATCACATAAATAGTGGTTATTTTGCTAAAACCAGAGATGAAGATAAGATATATTATGCATCATAAATTGTCCTGTCATATCAAAGTAAAATCAAAGGACATGCGAGGGCCAATGGCACAGCCATTGCTAAGCAATAAACAGGTGATGATGGTTAATCATGAAACCGTTATCAGCATGTACCTGACGTAGGGCACGTTGGCTGGGATGTGGAACTTGGCGCCTGGGTCGAAGTCTTCCTCTGTGCGGGTTACGGGTGGGCATAAGCCCTGGTACTTCAGCCTGAGAGAAGAGATAGTAAAATCATAGCTGGCATGTGACACTAGCAAATAACAGCATATTGCTCAGTGTACAGTACACCATGTCCCTAATAGTCTAATGGCATTTGCTCCCGCCTGAACTGACTTGCGAGTCTCACCTGAGATTCCACCACTCCTTGTTGTACTCGTCACTCGATACCCTGCCATCGAACACCTTCCACCTCCACTGGTCCATCAGGTAGCCGAATGGCAGGAAGGCGATTTTATCCAGGGCGATGCTCATCAGGAAGTTTATGGTGCTCTCTGTGCACAGATTAACACCAGATTTGATTTCACCTCTGCACGTCAGTGCATTTTACCCTACAACACGCTGCTCTTGCTGCAGGGCAGGAGTGCTGTAAAGGCAACTGAACATGGTGTTAGAGAGTGTGAATATATTTCATCATGATGGCCTACTGTGATAAGTAAGTATGAAATTTTTATATTAGAACACAGGGCTGGTCCTTGGCTTAGGCATCATGGCTAGCTGCCTAGAGGGGGTACATTTTACCATGGCTTGTACATCAAGCTTATAAACTGTATATATTTGCACCGACCGCTATTACGACCACCTGTACACCTGCTCATTCATGCAATGATCTAATCAGCCAATCATGTGGCAGTAGCGCAATGCATAAAAGCATTCAGATACAGGTCAAGAGCTTCAGGTAATTTTCACATCAGACTTCATTATATGGAATAATGTGATCGCAGTGAGTTTCATTGTGGCATGGTCGTTGGTACCTTTGGGTATTTCCGAGACTGCTGATCTCCTGGGAGTTACACGCAACAGTCCCTAGAGTTACACAAAATGGTGCAAAGAAACAAACAAACAAAAAAGGAAGTGTCTTATTGATGAGAGAGGTTAGAGGGAAATGGCCAGACTGGTTCGAGCTGACAGAAAGGCTATGGTAACTCAAATGAACACCCTTTGCAACCGCGATGAGCAGAAAAGCATCTCAGAACTTATCAACCCTTGAGACGGATAGGTTGCAACAGCAGAAGACCACATCATCCTGTCAGCCAAGAACAGGAATCTGAGCCTACACTGGGCACAGCATCATTGAAACCGGACAGCTGATCCAGCTTCTGTAAGCCTGGATTAGTGTATGAATGAGCAGGTGTATAGGTTCATAATAAGTAGTCTACATAAAGTCTGCTATATGGAGCAACGGCCTACTACCCCTTATGCCATCTTGAAACACAAAGCCCCAATAACACATGCAAGCAGAAACACTACACAAGTAAAAATCAGATGTGCTATACACAACGGATTAGCAGTCCATAACCTTAACGTATTGGTAACCTCTTGACTCTAACCACCTTCAATTCCAGTCCATGGAGGAAAATTAGTTTAAGACACAGGTTCTTTGCCACGTCAAGCTTTAGCCCTGCACGATATCATGACCACAAAAAGTCAACAAAAGCTATTCGAAGCTTACCTGGGTTGTCCTCGACCTTATCAAGCAGGCCGATGGTGTGAAGGTGTTTGGGTGTGGACACTGACAGCGCCAGCACATCTCCAATGGCCTCGTGGAATCCGGGATTGGCGCCGTCACGGAACGAGATGGGCTGATCCTTATACTGGAGGAAATACTGCACATGGCCCATTTCATGATGCACTGTAATCAGGTCGTCCATGTTCACCACTGTGCATTGCTTAATCCTGGAAAATCAGATAAGCATCAAGACATTCAACACATTTCAATAAAGAAATTTAGCTAGCAAATTGTGTACACGACTCAGTTTCACCAACTTCTGTATGTTCCTCCATTCCGTTCCTCGAGGCATACCTGAAATCTTTGCGGTTGTAGAAGTCCCAGGCTGAGGCATGACACACCACTTCACGGTCTGCAGGCTTCGTCAGCATTGACTTGTTCCAGAATTCCCAAGGCATAGGCTCCAGGCCCACTGACTTGAAGAAGTTATCGGACTCCTGGAACATTCGCAGAGCGTCCCAGCCCTGAGAAAGTCCAAACAAAGCTGCCATTGAGTGCAGGTGGAGCTAATCAGGTGGAGTCTCAGAGATTTAACCCTCATTTTATTTTTAATGTTGATTAATGTATTGTCCAACAGACCACCATTTCTTAGCAAAACAACTGTACATTTATTCATCTTTTCATCCTCAGTAACCGCTTTATCTTGGTCAGGGCCTATCCTGGGAGCTAAAATCGCTTTTTTGTTTCAACTTTAGTTTTTACATTTCATCTTTTTCCTCTCCTGGTTAAAATGAGCTCAACAAAATCTCTAATATAGATGTGGCTTGAATAGAAGTCAAGCAAAAGCTTAGTACCTTGTCTATCATGGATTGTGTGACATCCACCTGAGTGGCATCAGGGTATGGGTTCACCAAGTCCAAGATTCCCGACCAGGTCTGTGCCCACATGTTTCCTGAAAAGAGTGCAAGAAAAAAAGAGAAGTTGCTGGATATGGTTCATTGGTCAGCGTCTGTCTGTGGTGCGCTGGAGCCGAGGTGCACAGCTGGGTTTTGAATTCCAATGCCACTCAGCCATGTGGAAGCACTGTGTGTGTGTGTGTGTGTGTGTGTGTGTGTGTGTGTGTGTGTATGTGTGTGTGTCACACACACACAACTCACACTCGCTGTCACGCTTGACGGTTTTGAAAGCACATTAAATCCTGCCGACTCTTTTGGAGTTGCCGCAAACAGCAGCTGAATATTAATGTGCATTCATAGAAAATATGGAGTACATGTTCAGGCACAGCTTCAAGTCAAAATATGGTGGATCTCTTCAAAACGGAATCACAGAGCTCAGCCAAAAGCAAGTCTTTTTATATGATCGGTCTCATCTAAGTAATTACAGCATTTATTGCCAGAGGGTTTAGAGCTTAGAGATTATTTTAAATTATAGCCCATGTTTTTTTTTCTCCAATATTGCTAGAATATGAAAAAAGAAAAAAAAAGCCTTGCAAAATCAATTCACATGGATTTCCAGCTCTTTCCAGCAGTTCTCACAGTTCTCTGGTGTCACTAATGTTGTGAAGGAGATCTGATACATTAGTTTTAGTTTTACTCGTACCTAGTAAATGTGCAGGGATGGGCCCTTTAAGGTTGATGCGCTCCTTTCCATACTTCTTGAAGAGCGCTCTCCGGACATACGCGTGGAGGTTGAGATAGAGCGGCTGTAGCTCTGTCCATAATGCCTCCAGATCCTGCTCGAAGGTGGGCGTTTCATACAAAGAGCGCCAGAAAGCGCCATTGTCAGCATGACCTGTTGAGGGAAGAATAAGTCATATGCTAGTTAACCACAATTGCTAAGATGCTTTCATTTCCCATAAAATTATCCGTTTAGCTTTACTAGAGAGTGGACCACATTTCTGATCATTTACTATCCGTAGCAGTGTGCTTTACTGTGGGCCTCTTTCTCACAAAGGCAGCCTTCATTTACCGTTACTCCTGGCAGCTAAGTTGGCAAGCTCTACATATCTCTTGTAGCTTTGGCGCAGTTCTCTTCCTGAAGCATTTCGCCAGCCTTGCCAGGCAAACAGCAGCCTGTCGTAGTCCCTGGACTCAGCCATGATCTTATTTAAGTCTGGAAAAAAAAAAAAGTCAACTGTCAGACTGACATACCACAGCCCAGTTTGAATAACGACATAAGACTGAATTGAGTTGAATTGAATTGAGTTGAATTGAATTGAATTGAACTGGGGGAAGGGAGGGGGGGGAAGGTGTTGCACCAGTTTAAAGGTTTTACAGTATCACGTTCAGACTGTTTGCCAGAAAAGAATCCGAAAACATTTAGAGATCATTTTAATGTCGTCTCGCACAAACAAGGAATACTGAAAACTCTGTTTTAGAGTCACATTTCTTTCAGATGTGTGTGTGCGGAAAACTTGATGCAATGACACACAAACTGAATTGGACTATTTTCACATTGGGTCTCATTTATCACTCCTTTAGTAAAATTGTGTGTAAATGTTTACGTAAGGCAAACCGGACTAAAATTTTCCGCCTGATTTACAAAAGTTTTGGAAACGCTGATTTCCTTCGTGCGTATATCGATCACCCATGAAGTGCAAAGTTCTTTCCTGAGACAGCTCACTTACATTTAATGGCACTCGCAAAACGTCAGACGCAGTCATGCTCACAGAGGGCTAGAAAAACAAAATGACAGCTAACGGTGAAAGAAACGGCAGAAAGGCAGAAGTGGAAGTTATTTTGACTCCCTTCTAGGCCAATAAAAACATTTAGCAGTGCAGCAGCGCACGAAAAGGTCAAAATGTAAAGACAAATTACAGAAAAGATGAATTAGATGAATTAAGCGAATTAGGTGAATTAAGTGAGGTGAAAAGAAAATTATGTGACATGAAAATGGAAGAGAAATAAAAAAAAGATCTACACTGTACCCAGGCGATCCTGAACACCAAGCACATCACACAGGGAAAGTGCTATCTTTAATGTTTTAAGCGTCTGGCCGATGTGCCAGAACTGTTGCACAGCGTTAAAAGAAGATGCCATGGCATCCTCCAGAAAAATTCTACTGTTCCTTAAATATCCTTTCCCTCATAAACACGGCATGCAGTGTTAAATCTTCTGTCATCTTCTGTTATACTTGAATGATTAGTTTTATCTGTCTTCATTTATAGGTATGTCGTAGCTTGCCTTCTTTGTTTTTTATCTTCTTTAATTAATGCCAATAATATAAAATGAATGGCTTTAATAAAATGTTCTCGATCCTTGATTTACACACGCTCAGGAACACGGGTAGGATACGAACGCTTTTCTGAATTTACAGGATTTTCATGAATACCAAATTTCTTGTGTAAGTGCTCATGCGAAAGATTTACGAGTAAATCCGTTCATATCCAGCTTGATAAATGAGACCCAAAGTTTTCACTCATAAAGGATGTAGAGCCTAAACCCCAATTTACCACTGGTCATGTGGGAGGAGCGTTGTGTATGTTCTTAAGATGGTCATGAGATTTGTGCTACGAAATGCTATGAAATGCAAACAAACTCACCTGGATCGAGAGGTAGACAGGCACCATGATCTTCACAGACTTTAGCTACACTGTATGTGGTCTCCATGGAGGCCAACAAGTCATTGTACTATAAAAAGAGAGAGAGAGAGAGAGAGAGAGAGAGAGAGAGAGAGAGAGAGAGGAGAATATTGGGATAGGTCCCAGTAAATGGAACTAGCGAACACTAACTGTCACTTATTATTAGATTAATTAGTTCTTTAATAAATCTCAGAGAATTATCTTTTCAAAACCTCTTTAGCGTTTCTCAGTAACGTGTCACTTTTTTTCCCCAATTATTACGATACCAATATTTTAACAAATTACTTCACAATATGTTTTTCCTGAAATATCATGTGTATTGTGATTTTTTTTAAATTGTATTTGTTAATACTTACAGAATTTGTGACGTTAAAAAGTGACGTTAAAATTTTGTACTTAATCTTTTCAATTGTGAAATGTGAATTTTTAAATGTTTGTTCATTTCTTTCCCTTATTTTCAGCAGTAAATATTTATTCATTTATTTATTTTCGAAATGTGAAAATGCTATTTGTTATTCAAATAAAAAAAATAAAACCGAATTCATTTTCATAGGCATTATTTAAATCATCAAACAGTTTTCTAATGTACACAACTGTATCACTGGCAGTTTGTGAGCCATATTGGGATACATATCATGAATCATAGAAATGCCTGGGAGAAACATGACATGATATTTTTTTCATATCGCCCTCCCCTACTACAGGTACACATAGTGTTATACTTTCATTCTGGCCATTTAGGAAAATCTCGCTGCCTATCTCTTGGTGGTTTTTTTAGGATCTCGCTGTCTATCCCTTGGTGGGTTTTTTTTAGGATCTCACTGCCTATCTCTTGGTGGTTTTTTTTTTCTTCTGGCTTGTACCTCTCTCAGTTGATCATCAGGGAGCGCAGCCCTCTCCAGATCGCTGAGTTTTTTTAGGATCCTCTTCACTGAGGCGTCCTGGAAATCAATAGTGTCGTACTTGCGGGCCTCCAATCCGTAGGTCTTTGTGTGATTGGCCATGTCCAGGTTTTTCTGCAGCTGGTTAGTACCAAAAAAAAATAATAATAAAAAATATATATATATATACATACATGTGTGTGAAAGCATGAACTAGATACTGAAGCTCTGTATTCCAAAAGGAACTGCGGTCTCACCATAATCTGCTTGTTTTCTTCATTGATGTCAGTGTTGTAGGCCCACGAAGCCTCCGTGTAAGCGTTCCAGACTTCCTCGGCTGTGGAGTTGTATTCAGCCAGGAAGAGTTTCGCCTGTGCCTCATCGGTTATTTTGTCAGCTGGGAATGAAGAACATGGCATAATGTGAACTTACATTACATCCTAGTGCCACTTTTTAAGCGTGTTCTGGTGGAAATGAATTAAATCAGCAAAACATTTCACTAATCAGGTTCCCCAAGCAAATATTTTTATTAAGCTTAAAGGTGCATTATGTAAGATTAGTGTTTTTCTAACAGTTAGGTAGGTCCGACATTCAAATTATTCCCGCCCATGTTCATGAAGCTCCGCCTCCAGGGTCTATGGTGACCTGTAGAGCAAAGTGTCTACAAAATGGCTGACATGAAGTGTATCCAAATATAAACAAGCACTCTGGACCGGAAATCAGTTTTCCAAACAGGTTTTGGTTTTTTTTTTTTAGCAAATTTATACACTTTTGCTAAGGCAACGGCTTAATGCATTATTTTTTTCATCATGTTCTATATATTCTCCATGTTATTATTGTACAAGTAAGGAATAAAAAAATCGACTATTGCACCTTTAATTGATCACGAGCCCAGGAAGCCACTCATAAAATACCTACACCTCGTTTACTTCGTTTGCTTCAAGCTTACAACAGGAAAATACAGAATATACTCTACTGTATGTCAGTTAGTACATTTGCATACAGTTGTTGTATTGGCTACAACAACTAGTGTTTTGTCTCTGTACATTTTTTTATCGCATAACAGTTGTTTTTCTGTCTCGACAGAGCTTCCTTTCCCCACATTCCCGACGATAAGAAGTGTCCAGATGCCCAACTAAAGGGCACATCTTATCTGGTATGGCTTCTTCTTCCTCTAGTTTGAGGACTTAGTAAAACCAGCACTTACACTCATTGCACAAAACATTTCTCCATGTCTGAAATACAATAATAAGCACATTTAGGCTACACAGAATAAAATTAATACCAGCAGTCGAAAGAAGCATAAACGCTTAGTTAATCGGCATAAATGAAACTTAAAAACCTCTTCATTTCCACAGGTTGAGAGCAGATCTACCTACGGAAGATACTGGTGGTGTAGCGATATGGTGTATTGTATCGTTCGATACGAGGCTCTCGATTCGACACGTCAGTATATCGACTGCATAATAAAGCAGACTGTGTGTCATAAAATATCACTTATATTATGTGAGGTGTAATAAACCTTTAAACTTCAACCCACACTGCCTCCTCTGATAAAGCAGCTTTCTCTAACACAACCTTCTCCCAAGCACACAGCTTTCGTGAGATTATATGCTGTAGCATGCTACCATATGCTACCATGATGTAAACAAAGACACATACACACACGCAAATAACACACACTCAAAACACACACACAGTCTCCTGCTTTAAGACAGCATTTCTTGGCTGATTCAATCCAGGTTAAAGATATCAGTGCAACGACTGGGAGGTTCATAGCTGCAGATATGAAGCCACTCGGTTTGGAAGAGGAAACAGGATTCGAAAACAAATTCGAGCTACAGCGTGTACCTGTGGGCCTTCAGACACACCCCTGAGCCAGGATTGCCAGGTTCATGGTTTTTACACCACACTGGGGGAGTTTTGAAACAAGATTGTGAGTGGAAAAATTGAAGGTGCAAAGAGTGTTAAATAAATAAATAAATAAATAAATAAATAGAAAAAGAAGAAGAAGAAGAAGCTGTCTCCCTTTTTCAATTCCCTAACTGTCTGGGCTAGTTTGAGATCCTTCTGTGCAATTTTTGAGATTTATTTGGGGTGGATATTTTGATGCACTGGAAAAAAAAAAAAAAAAAAACAACAACTTGATAACATAGCAAGTGAAAATATCTTGACAATGGCCAATTGTACCTAATATTTCTTATAATAATAATAATAATAATAAGAATAAGAATAAGAATAAATACTATTTATATAACAAAAATATATAATAAAATATAATAAATATATAAAAAATGAAAATATAATATTATTCAGCCTGTTCTAGGTCATTTTACACATTCCAAGATTTAACTGGAAGATAATTACACTTTCTTTTTATAAATGAATGCAAGACTATTTCAAGCTTGAGATTTGTAAATATATATATATATATATATATATATATATATATATATATATATTAATCTAGAATTAGGTTTAATAGTCCTATATTTGGTTTATTGTAATCTTATAATACTATAAATACTAGACAAATATGATCATATTCAATATATTTTCACGTGTAGGATATCTCTGTTGCTGTGTGAATCCTTGCAACCCTGAGCTAATGTATAATTTTGTTATATTTTAACGCATTTTAAAGCTTTTGTTTCATTATATGCTGCTAACAGTCTGAATGCGTCATTGTCATTATTAAGTGTCAGTTATTTTACTCTTATAACATTGAATGTTTTAATCAACTGAAAATGAAAACCTATTAATTTTTGCTGTATTGAAAAACGCATTGTATTGAGACACCACTGAATTGTACCGAGTTTTAATTAATTACACCCCTAATAGTTGCACTTAGATCTTACCGATGTCTTCTGGGTAACCTTCTGGAACAGGAGGCATCCAGTCAAAGTCAGGCCAGCCGAGTGTTTCACCCGACTGATTGTTCTGTTCCTTTAACCAGGTGGTGATGGGCTGAAAGTACTCCATGAGGGCACTGGCGTCCATTTTGTTTGTGCCCAAAGTCTCTTGCAGCACTTCAGTCCAGGGCTTCGAGGAACCGGACTGCATGATTTTCCTTTTAAGCAGAGGCAAACAAAGCACTCAGCTCACAGATGCCATCCTCACAGTACGTTCTAAACCAAAACATCTTGTATACCATGTCCTTTGTCTTCCAACAAAACACTTCCATTAATTCCAATGTATCAATACTGTAATGCAGGATTTTTTTTTGTCAAAGTAGAAAAAATTACATCACTCTTTCCTGAGATATTCAAGCAGGAATTCTGGATTCGTACGTACTCTAAAACAGCCCCGGCTTTGGCTGATCTATAGATGTCACACTTATGCAGTGGACCGGTGTGTCCAGCTTCCTGGCAAAGCTTCTGATGAAACTGGAACTGCAGGATGAAGCTCACAAAGTACCTAAAAGACACCAAGTAAGATTGTATATTCAATTGGCTGAGTATCCTGTAACCGCCATGAACAGATTAGCTCTGCAAGATGCAGTAGACAAAAACACTGGTTTGGTTTTATATTGTGAGGCACTGAGTTGTTACAGTTGGTGGATTTAAAATTTAGGAATTTCACCTTCTCTGGCAGAAAAAAAAATGCTATTAAGAGCTGCTTGTGGACAAGTTACCCTTGTAAACCCCACGGCTTAATCAGAAAGCAAGTCAATACACAGACAAGGTTGTATCCCAAACCACATGCACTAAGTACAGTAGTAAGTCTCCTAAGTGCCTAATAGTAACAACACCATTTAAACGTAAAAATGAAAGAGAAGCCAGAGAATGTTCATTGTGGATGAGTTTGGGAGGTGAAAAGCCAGTCGACTAAGGTAAGACTGCTTTCTGTAGAGCACCAGGACTACGGAAACCCTCATAATGGAAGTATTGTAGTAATATAAGCACTTGTTTTGTATGCGTTTGGTTGCAGGACAGGCTGGTCAGGGCTCCATGCGTTGGGCCGTGTGGAGCAGTGTGGGGAGAGGGGTTAGGGTTAGGGTTAGCTTTACTCACTTCCAATGGAGATCTGAGATTGATAGTAGTGAGCTAATTGGATAAATAGCTATAATTAATATAATATAATAAATAGCTTGTTGTTGGGGCATAGGGTTCTCATGACTTTGCCATTCATACAGGGCAGCTCTGAGGTCATGGTAGGCTAACATTAGCTAGCTGGCTGAAAGACAGTGCGGAGAACAAAAGTCTTAAGAGTGGTTTCGAATACCATGTTTTCGTTTCGATATAAATTTTTATCAAAAATGCAAATATGAGTGAAACCCTCACTGCAGCAGCACTAGATTATAATCTCACCTGATGTATGGAGTATTTCCTGGAATATGATATTTTGCCCCAGGGTCAAAATGCTCCTCTGTCCGTCTCACTGGTGGACAGATACCTTGGTATTTTGTTCTGTGAAGTACAGAAATAAGACTGATGATAACATGCGTCCTGTTGTGAATATACTTTTATACCATATACTGTAGATACTGTCTCTGGGCTCTTTTCTAAAGTACATCAGATAAAAGGATAAATCTATATATGAAAGCAAGATTTGCAGACCACAGGAACATACCTGAGGTACCACCACTCTGAATTGTACCGCTCAGGTAGTGTACGTCCACTGAACACACCCCAGCGCCACTGATCAATGAGGTATCCAAAAGGAAGGAAGGCTATCTTCTCCAACGCCATCTTTAACAGGTAATTCGTGTCGGTTTCTGAAATATACCAAAGCAGTCATTGGTCAAATCAATCCTTTTAAACAAATTATCGTCTGAGTTCTACTGATTATTTATTAAGGCCTTGTAATTACCAGTGTCATCGGTTAGTGTGTCAAGCAGGCCAATAGTGTGCAGGTGTTTAGGTGTGGATACAGAAAGAGACAGCACGTCTCCAATGGCCTCATGGAAGCCAGGGTTGGCTCCTCGCCTGAAGCTGACTGGCTGGTCTTTGTATTGCAGGTAATACTCTACATGACCCATCTCATGGTGCACAGTAAAGAGCTGCTCCATAGTCACTGTGGTACACTGCTTAATCCTGTCATAGAGAAAGAGCCATTCATTAGGCACCACACTAAAGAAGTATGATTTATCTTAGAATGACTTAAACAAACATTTGTGAAATGAGGCAAATTATATGTGTATTTCAGTGTTATCACATGCTGCTCACCTAAAGTCCTCCCGGTTATAAAAGTCCCACGCAGAGGCATGGCAGACCACCTCTTGGTCACCACTGGGCTTCTCCAGCATGGACTTCTCCCAGAACTTAGGAGGCATCTCTTTCAGACCAAGAGAGGTGAAGAACTCTTCAGCCACCCGAAACATATGGGTGGCATTGTAGCCCTGTGAAAATGAAATTCATTTGTCATTATCCTTTCTTCGTTCTCCAGTAATCTGAGTGCACTTTGTGTATACCAATCCTTCTCCAGGATTTTGGCTTTCCTACCAGACTTGGTCAAAATTCTAATCTAACTTGCCTGATCTAGCTAATCATTTGATGTCCTGGATGGAGGATCGGTGTCCCCTGGAAGATTAATGTCGACTGTTCACTTACTTGGGCAACCATGGTGTTAGTCACATCCATATTGGGTTTGTTAGGGAAAGGGATCATCAAGTCATAGATGTTGTTCCAGCTCTGTGACCACATGTTTCCTACAGAAACCAGCACATACAAGCTATGTCAGTATCTTTCTTTCTTTCTGTAAGGAGCAAACTCTAGTGCATTGTAGGAACTGACCAAGCAGATGGGCAGGGATGGGGCCTTTGAGATTGATGTACTTGGGGCCATAGTAGTTATACAGCTTGCGACGGACAAAGGCATGCAGGTTCAGATAGAGAGGCTGCAGCTGCTTGAACAGGTTTTCCAGGTCCTGCTCGAAGGTTGGAGACTCGTACCAGGAACGCCAATAAGCACCAGTGTCTGCAAAACCTGGAGAGGACACAAACATCTCGTCTCATCCTGGTTCTTCTGACATTCTTCTCCATTTTCTGTCCCCCATTCAATTTCCTACATGCTCTCTCTGTATATAAAATGACATGCTCACCATCCATAATGGAGGCATTGTTGCTGAGCTCAACGAATTCAGGGTAAAGGGGTTTGAGTGGTACTCCAGAGTTGTTGTGCCAGCCTTCCCAGACGTATAGTAGCTGCTTGTAGCTCCGGGATGTGGCCAAAATCTTTGTCAACTCTAGAAATATACATAAAGCAGCATTACTTTCAAAAAGTGTGAAAGAAAGCATTAGAAAATATTAGAAATTGCGGAAAAAAAAAAAAAATTATATACACACACACAGTATAAAATTTCTCATATCAGTGTAGTGTGCATTTTTCTCCCAAAAAAAAAGTTAGTGTATAAAGGTTTATCTGCACTTTTCTCTCTCAAGTCCAAATGGTGTGGCATGAGCATTAACGCTTTCACAGAAGAAAAGAAGAAACACGCTTTGTTTAATGATCTATTTCATTGAAAGGAAAGAAATTGCAAAGACAAATAGCCAAAAGTATTATGATATCATCTGCATATTTCTGATACTTTAATGAAACAGATCGCCTGTTGCAAATTTATGACTTTAATCATCAGTGTCCATGCTAAATTTAGCACTGTGCTCCTTAACAGAGGAAATGTTGGTTTGTGCTGTTTTTGCGCTATTCAGTGAAAATGCTGTGAACGATTCAAGCATTCTGCTTCTTCCATGTTTGTGTGTGTGTGTGTGTAGTTTTACACACCACTTAACTCTCATTTCTCATTTGCATCTCAGAGAGATGTCAAATATCCAAAATGGATACTGCCCATTACATTAATAAAATGTGATTGCTTAGAGGCAGTAAATATTTACTTACCAGGCTCCAAAGACCAGCACTCCCCTGGTTTGGGACACACCTTTGTAGTGGAATAGATGCTGTCCATCTGACTCAGAATTGAATTGTACTAAAAAAAAAAAAAAAAAAAAAAATGTATTACTTTCTTTGGAACTGGAAGGCAGTGCTGAGTACTGAGTTTAAAGCCAAGATTAGAGATCTCTAACTACAAGACAAGTGATATACAGATGCAGCATCATGTTTAGGCAGAATGCAATTTATACACTTGTGTGATGTTATTCGGACCAATGTTTATCTCTAGTTTGGGGAATAGCATGCAGACTAACCCTCTCTCGCTCTGCGGTAGGGAGGTTGGCGGGTCCCAGGACATCAATCTTTTTGATGAGAGTCTTCAGTTTTGGATCACTAAAGGTATTCAGAAGTGCATCAGGGAAAGTTTCCTTAGCCAGCTTTCCCCATGCTTCTGTGAAATTTTGCTTCTCCAGATTTGCCTGCACCTGTGCAAAACATCGGATAAGAACATTAGAGAACAGGTTTACAGCATTTCCTGTTTAAGCTGCTAATGAACCTGTACTGAGAAAATGTCAGTTAGTATCAATTCCTACTGTGTCACCCAGGGAACCCATCCTCCTCTGAATCGCACTGGATGAAACAGGAACTTCGACAAAATGACTATGATTAATAGCTGACATTTTAGCTGTCTTGTGTCTTGTGAGTGGTTTTTAAACCTTTTTTAATCGTGGGCTTGTGTTTGATTTGAATTGGTCAACTATGCGTCAGATTCGCTAAATATATCCGTGTAAGTTAAGAACTGAATGCACTGTGTCAGTGTAATTCAACCTAAAGTAGCTAACCACCCACGATGTTTACATTCTTGCACTGAAAGCGACGAACGCTCTGACCTTTCTATCGTATTACATGAGCTAAATGGGAATAGCATGTGACTTATAGATGATGGAGGACCAAGATAATGGAAGTTCAGTATTTATCGGAAGCATTGCCATGCCAGGAATATTGTTATTGCTAAGAGTCTATGTTCAAAGATAAAGTTTTCTAGTGATGCACTTATGTTTCACCTACACTAAATACTACACTAAAAACGGCTCTTTAATAGCATCAGAAATAAATATTTAAAGGATATATAATCGGATAGTTAGGAAGTTAATAGCAAACACAGATTTGTTCCATCCTGCTGTAACTTGTGTGGCACCGAGCGCCCGTGACGCCCTCCTCTGTTATGTTAACTAAAGAAGCTTTATCCTCCGCCGAGGCAGCAGCACCACTCATAAGTCACTCCTGTGTCACCATCATTGACCAGACAAGACTGTGTATCTTTGAAGATTACCCTTTCAACCCAAGCTTGATTTATCTCAATTGTCTCCACCACTGATTAACAAGAGGAAAGAAAATGACAGTCCATAAACATTAACTTTGGCCTCGCTTTGTCTCGTTCTGGAGATCTCATTTCCACACTCACACCCAAGTTCATCAACAGGGCTGTCAGAGGTTCACTCCATGTATTTCCTTTGACCTAAACTTCTGAGAATGATAAGCATGGGCACATTTTGTTCTTTCATCACTTCCACAACCTTGACCACTCTGGTATGGGGTCTGTTTTTAGGGCAGAGTCTCAAAACAACCACAGAAAAGGAAGAGAAGGGAAATTGGTTCAGCCTGTTTCACTAATAAAGTTCAATCTACACTGAAAGGCCTTGTTAATGTCTGTTATTATGGACAATAGATATGCTTCCTTCTCACATTTAGGGTTTTTTACCCATTCTCTAATTTCACGTTTGTCCGAGACGGTCGCTATGTTAGACAAATAATTCTTCCATTACTGTACTGACAGCCGATACCCGATAGGCCAGGAGGCGATATTTCTGCTTGTTCCTGTTTCCACTCTATTGTTTCACAGAATCAGCACTTTAAAGGGTGGCGACTTTCTTCTTGAAAGTTTTTTAGAGACTAATTAAAAATCATCTTGACTGAATCCAGCAGGCACTGCTCTTCGATCCAGTCCACTGGTTGACCCCACTCACTTACACGGATGAAATTATAGCCAAGTCTGCCTTACAATCTTTGTGTCCATGTTTATGCATGATTATTTTGTTCTAAATGTACATTCACAGGGGCTTATCTGGTTGTAATTTGTGTGTCTTCAGTTAAATGTCCTATCCGATCATAATATGTCCTACTCAGTAGAACAAAAAAATGAAAATACTGTGTGTGTTTATAGTATATGCTAGTACAGAGGTGGACAAGTCACTAGCAGATTATGTATCCAGGCTAGTTTTTTATTTATAGTTATAGTATAGTAGGTTCAACATCCAGAAAAAAAAAACACACACCTTATTCATCCAATTCTTTTTATTTGGTATGTACTGTAGCTATGTTGAAACTTAATATAGCTTTGCCTTGATGCTGTAACTATAACGTGAACTACTCGTTCCAAATCCCACCGCCTGCTGCACTACACACATCAGCTGAGAAGTAATCTGGCTGAAGGTGGAATGGTTTTCACTAGGTGGATTAATTAGTGTGTATGGAGGACAGATGATCTTGTCAAAATCAGTAAAACACAGGTATGTTGAAATACTGACATAATTGAGCAAAATAAAACACACACACACACACATATATATATATATATATATACACACATATGTATGTGTGTGTGTGTGTGTTTATATATATATATATATATATATATATATATATATATATATATGTATGTGTGTGTGTGTGTGTGTGTGTGTGTGTGTGTGTGTGTGTGTTTTTTTTACAAGTGATGTGAAGAGAGAAAACCACATTTGGCCAATGACTTGCTGATGATGCTACATTAATCTGCATTAAGTGAAGTGACGTGACGTGTAGCCGAGTACGGTGACCCATACTCGGAATTTGTGCTCTGCATTTAACCCATCCAAGTGCACATACACAGTAGTGAACACACACACACCGTGGACACACACCCGGAGCAGTGGGCAGCCTTTTTTGCTGCGGCGCCCGGGGAGCAGTTGGGGGTTCGGTGCCTTGCTCAAGGGTCTCACCTCAGTTGTGGTATTGAGGGTGGAAGAGAGCGCTGGTCATTCACTCCCCCCACCTACAATCCCTGCCGGACCTGAGGCTCGAACCCACGACCTTCACGTTCACCTTCCATCTTCTACCATATTATGTTACGATCTTACTACATTTTATCCAAGTCAGTTAGGTTTCTAGGCAACCAAAACATGTGACTGGGCAGCACACTGGAGCTTTTACTATTCTAGTGGGTTAGCCAGTGTATATATGATTTGTCCAACCCTCTACTATTATCATGCCTACCATTAATCTGCCGTTCTGACTGCAAATAAGTCCCACTACAAGATGGGTAGAAATGAACTTCTGTGTTCATTGCTGTGGTATGCAGGCCCTGGGCTTTGTTGCTTCTACATGGCCGTGTTTCATCAGTGCGAATTCAGTCCCACACCCCTGCTCAGGACAGAGGCGCTTTGATCACCTCATTTGATCTGTCCAGAACAATAGACATCACACCAGGCGAGCCACAGGTTAGGCTCAGCGCACCACATGCCTCTCTGTGCTTTGGTTCTTTAAATCTCAGCTCTCGGGAGTGTCCTGTCGAGCTCTAGGATGACGGGCTGAGGTCAGAGCGCGGTCACACCTGTTGGGCGTAACGGGGTTGGGCCGCTGCCCTCATGCCCAGCTAACAGTGTTAAACAGTGTTGGGACAGCTGTGGGGAAAGTGAGAGATTTTGCGAGGAGATGCCTGGTGGGATTGCGTGTGTGTGTGTGTGTGTGTGTTCCTTTAGGAGAGTAGGAATGCTAAGCCTCTGCCTCAGCATCAATCTCCTGAAGATCAGCACATCTTTACTTTTTCTGTGCTCTATACACATCTGTATCACTTTCTCTATATCTATATCACTTCCTCCCGGTGTCTAGAACTGTATAGTTTCATTTCGGCAATTGCCTTACCAGATATACAAATGACTGACTTTTCATTCCATCATACACTGATAGCATTGCATTGCATGTTGAGAAGCTGTTTCTCATTTTCATTTTGTTTACTAGAATAAATGACAACCTACAGCCGACATTTAGCTTGCTCTCATTTTCCAGGTTCTGGTTAAGCTAATCGTAGGTCCTTTGAATGTGTTGTGATAAAAATAACACAAGGAACCATGTGTGTCATTTTATGGCCAGCAATTACAACAAGATGGTTTTGGAAGACAGGCTGGAACCTTACCATCTGGAGAGCTATGGCTATAGTGGTGGCATTCCTGCAAAGGTCTTTCATAAAGCAGCAGTCATGTCTGTATCTCATAATATAAGCTTGTGCAACTCTTAATATGAGGACTTGTGCAATTCTTTAAAGTCAGACACATGTGACACATAACTTAGAGATTATAACAACAACCACAATGACAGAACATCTCATACCTGATCGTTGGAATTCTCCTCTGTCAGGTTGGTGTTGTACGCCCAGCTTGCCTCTGTACTGTAGTAGAACACTTGCTCAGCAGTCGAGTTGTAATCACTCACAAACTGAGTGGCACCAGCCTCTGTGGACGCGTAGTTCCCAGGCTGCCACTCAGGTTTCAGAGCCACCCCGACTCCGGCTAGGGACAGCAGCAATACGGCCCAGTGCATTGTGGGTTCCACAATGGAGTGGAAAAAGTGCAGAAAAACTCCAAGTAAGAGTTCAAGCTTAAAATAAACCTGGTTGCTGTGTGCAGCCCTCTGCAGAAGTGTGTCTAGGTGCGCACACCTCTGGATGATCCTTTCCAGTGGTTCTCTTTTTCTATCTCTCTCCCCCCCCTCTCTATCTCGTCCTCGTCCCCCTTCCCCCTGCCTGCCTGTCTGTCCGTTATTCAGGCTTGGAACGCTCGCAGTCGGCGCCTTTTAAGTGCCGTTTAACCCAGCCCACACTCTCTAACAGCCTTCCCCTCACAAGCTGATGGGAAAAGGGTTCAATCCCTCCCTTCACGCCCCCTCCTTCCTCTCCCTTCTGTCTTTTTCTCCATTTCTCCCAACTGCCCACCTTCTTACTATCAAAGCTCTCTCTCTCTCTATCTCTCTTTTCCTTACTGCCTACCTGTCTGTCCCTTCTGTATGTGCTGGTTAGAAAGCGATAATGGGAGTGTGCAAAGCTTCTGAGCCTAAAAGCCCTCACTACTGCAGCTGCTATTGACGATAATGGTGTCACAGGCAGAAGATGAGCTGTGCACTCTGTGCTCCCGCTCCTCAATCACAGCACTCAGGAGCTGTCAAATGGCTCATTCTCCCACAGCTTAAAGAGGAAGGGGAAGAGTGTGGATTGGAGGAGGACATTTTTGAAGAAAAAACGGAATGTAAGAGTGATAAGGATGAGATGAGGGCACCGTGTGATTTCCGGGGGTAATTTTCTCCCTCAATGCCACTTGGGGAGAGAGCATTAACAGCTTTCTACACGCATTAGGAGTCCAGTGATCTATCTCCTACAAACACAGAGTGCCTCCTTTTTTTGCACACTTGTTGGCAAGAAACATCTGAGAAAGAGCAACTAAATTATTCATGTTGAAGGTTCCAGTGAACTAAAACAGGCTGTACAATCCAAAGGTCTTCCTCGTGACACATTTATAATCCTTGCCCTCACCCAGAAGTATTTAGTGTTGCACGAAACTAGTCAAAGAAGACCCATTATTGTCTCTTGTAAAACTATATGAAAGTCTTTTAGGAAGTCTTTTAGGAAGACATTTTTATTCTGAGACAAAAATAAACATTAAAGAGATTGATAGTCTGATTTAGTTCACAACTAGGCTTTCACATGTCCTCTGTATTTGCAAAGCCATAAGAAGCGTAACATCATCTGCCTGTCAATTACAGAAAAATGTCTGTCTCTCAGCAACCGAATGGTGTGAGCTTGCGGGCAATAGAGCAAAATAAATTACAGTGGAGAATAAAAGACGACAATGGAAATGAGCTTCATTGTATTGGGTCACATTGGCTTTGTGATAACGTAGAAATTTCAGCTGTTGCAACACCAATGAAGAATGTGATGGGACTGAAGACAATTTCTTCCCAGCACTGGGTAATGTTGGGGAAGAAAAAATCGTGTTGCACAATCATGACAGTTGTGCCAAAACCAAACCCCTGATCCCTGTACAATACTCATCTTGTAGTGAGAGTTTTTGGACCTCAGACCATATGCTGCGTATAGGGAATTGCCATAGTCATGGCCAGTTGACTATATTCGTGAGAAATCACTCTCAATCCTCAATCCCTGCAGGTTTTCTTTGGACACTGAGGGGCTTATCCAATGTCAAATCCAAGTCCAACTTCATTCACTGAGAATAGCTGCAAGCTGCAAGACCACTCCAATCCATGGTGCAAGCTTAAGCCTTTCCACTTTGTCATGATCATGTTATAATTAATAACATGATCACTATGGGTAATTTGGGTTTTGGTTATGTGTATTGCAATACCTACTATTTATGCCAGGAAAGTTAGACTGGCAAAGTTAGAGTCAATTTACACTAATCAGAATTAATCCACTGACATACCCATTTGATTATCTTTACCTGATTGGAGAAAATCCAGTCAATGGATATTTGGAGATAATATGACCTGTCTGACTGAACTATGATACATCATACTGTAGCTATGAGCCAATAGGTAGAATATTCAATGACCAAGTGCAAGACAGAAGGGTCAGGAAGGTAGAGGGGCCATTACAAATATTTATAACATTTATAAGGCTAGATGTGATGTTTAACCTTTGTTTTCCAGTACATAGGGAGGATGTGTCATTTCATGTCTAACATATGTCATATTAATTTTGAAAAATGAAAACATACGAGTAATGGTACCCTGATCCCACATCAATACAAATCACAAAGCTGGCCGCTGAAAAATAGCCCCACTCAAATCTACATGAATCACTGAATTATACTTATAATTATAGAGTCGCATATATTGGCAGTTTTGGGATTCCGTCTGCTAACAAAAATAACAACAAAAAAAACAGGAAGGAATGTTTCCAACATCTTGTGGAATCATATATACTGTATATAGATTCAACAAGGTGTTGGAGTCATTCCTTTGATTTTGCATCACACAGTATTCTAAGCTTCCAGAAGTACTGATTTTGTTTTAATTATTCTAGAGAAAGGTGCCACCAGTATGGGCATGTTAGGATGACTTTTTGAAAACCTGAATCAAGACATGCAACTTCACTTCTGGTACTGTATGCCAGTGCAATGACTATTCCTTTCGTTTTTAGTTACCTATATCATATGTTTCCAACCAAAAATGTTCAAATGTTACAATAGTCCTAAAATGTAAATCTGGAATTTAAAATAAATGTAGGGTGGTCAAGGCTTGGGGTCACAGAAACTTCATAATGGCCATTTGGGTTTATTTGCTCTAAAGTTTTGGGAACCCCTGACTTAGTTGCTGCAGATTTGTCAGCTGGTGACTTGGGAGGATATTGAAGTACACCAAACTCACTGTAAGGTTCATAGAACTAGTTTGAGATGACATGTGCTTTGTGACGTTATCGTTCTACAAGGCTCAGATTGGTTGTGGCATTCAAACAATGCTCGTTTGTTTGATGTATTGCTGCATTACGCGGCCAAGAAAACATGTGCCAAGAAAACATTCCCCACACCATTACACCACCACCAGCAGCCTGATCTGTTGACACGAGGCAGGTTGGGTCCAAGGATTCATGCCAAATTCTGACCCTACCATCAGCGTGCTGCAGCAAGACAAAGCAAAGTTTTGCCAATCTTCTGTCCAGTTTCAATGAGCCTATGCCCACTGTAGCCTCAGATTCCTGTTCTTGGGTAACAGGACTGGTACCCAAGGTGGTTTTCAGTGGTTGTAGCTCAACCGCCTCAAGACTTGATGTGTTGTGTAGTCTGAGACTATTCTGCTCACCACGGTTGTAAAGAATGGTTATTTGAGTTATCATAGCCTTCCTGTCAGCTCAAACCAATCTGCCCATGATATACAGGGCCTCTGGTATCTCCAGCCTCCAGTTAACTCCCAAGGTTGGCCATTGGTTTAACTTAACGGCACACTGTTCTGCTACTGACCTTCACAAAAACTGCAGAGTGGCTTCTTTTCTGTTCAATGAAACTATATTATTGTCTAATGTGTAAGGCCTGACCAATGACCTTGGATGGTCCTGTAACTTAGGTTGCACACAATTTGTACCTTGGTTCAGAGAAACACAAAGGCTTCACACTACACCAGATGTTCTGTTCTGGACAGTAAGCAAATTCTACCCCAAAAAAAAAGACACATATGAAGCATATAAAATTCCTCTGATCACTTAATTCAGCATTGATTTGGCTAAATTCACACATGCAACATGTGTAATGCTACATTGTCCAAAATGTTTAAGAAGCAAACTGAGATTTTCGTGTGAGAAACGGGGCATTATCAATTAAAACTGCTGACAAGATTTCAATAAACTCTCCACGGAACAGAGATCGTAAAACGATGCACAACAGTTCTCTGAATAATGCTGACCATCTTTATGAGTCTGCTATCGAGCATGTCCGTTATCACAGTTTAGCTGTTGCTATTGTGTTGCTGTGATTAGTAGTTGATAGCGTGCTGATAACTTCACATATCTTACCTTTACTACTTCTTCTAATGGACTCAGCTTATCGATACACTGTGCCAGGATAACTGTTGATGATTAATTGATTAATTATGCAAGTGATTTCAGTAAATAAATTAATTAACGTGTGCCTACATCAGCAGTGCTAAAGGATCAATGAGAGGTCACTGGAAGTTATTCATGCATTATTGTACTTTACCACTCGGTGTTATCATCTCTTATGAAATGGAAAGGTGCAATCTGAGATTTAAAGATACACTCCTGGTGATAAGGTGTATGTTTTTAAAAGAATTGGAATTCCAGCAGTATTGCAAAACTTCTACATAATTCACTCCTTCTATAGTCACTGATATTGTTTGGATGTAATATTCATGACGAAAATAGTCATGACAGCAGTAATGGAAACCAGGGGTGCAAAGCATTTAAAGCAGCTTAACACTATCTTAAAGATAGGTTTGTGGTATGTTTGTGCCCTCCAACATTTTTTTTTATATCAGTATCTTCTGTTGGTCTTGTGTTTCATTCTCACTGTGATTTATTCACACAATGCCATGAAGGTCTTTTGTGTTATAACAATATCTGATTAGTTAGAGACAGTAAACGCCTCTAAAGCAAACAATAGCCCAGTCCTAACCTATAGCTATACACATATATGTTTATTTATATTTTATCTACTGATGGTGTACAAGGAAGTTGAGGAAGTTGATCATTTCCAAAGCGTTCCATAGGCATATCTGTTCAAACCTACAGATAAAAGGTAGAATTGCCTAGAATGGTAACAGATCAACAAACAGAGAGACAGAGGTTTCTCTACTGAATAATGGGAATATGCTAATGGTAACATGCCGCAACATGGTAATTTGTTAATATGATACAATTCCTGCATGGAAATGCATTCAGGGAATTGTAAGGAAATCCAAAGGAAACTGATTTCAACATACATTCCACCGTTTTAGGATTATTAAAATGCTGATACCAAAGAAGAACACTATGTTTGCCTGAACGATTATCAAAAGGATCAAGAAAATCAAGACAAGACGATTATGGTTGTGAAAGACAGTATGTATATGTGATGTTTTGATTTCATGCAAGTAAGATTTTCATTTGCGGGAAAGAACTGCTCTTATCTGCTTCCTGACGTGAGCTCTAGCAGCCAATTACCTAAAGCACAGATAAAAATCGTTTTATTGATCAATATCCCCATGCAGAGAGAACTGTGTCCATCTGCATGCGACGTGTCTCTACGCCCGAAGACATAGTCTATAGAGGTTAACTGATTCAATCAGTCTGTTTCATTAAAGAGAACATTATAGACCTTTACATGTTTACATGTGCAAGATGGCAGGTTTCCTGGACATGTTTATTTGTTTTCCTCCCTGGAAAAAAAAAAATATTTCCTGCTATTACCAATCCATTAGCGACACTGGCACAGCCCTGACCTATCTCGTGCCCATGGTGAAATGTTATTTACTATTTCTTCGGCATTTGACACATGCTGCCAAACATATTCTAATGATATTCTAATGTTACTGCAGATAGATCAGAGTTCAAAGTTCAGAACAAGAGAAGGCACAACCAGAAGCAGGGGTCAGTGCTGATACTGTGCTCCACCCATCCCCTTTGAACACCACCACTGTGTATTTCAGGGTACCTTTCAATTTTAAACCACATTGACTTTATTTATTGGTTTAGTTCCCAAAAAAAATTGTACTCCCAACTATCACAAATACAAAAATTTTAATATTTTATTACAAAGACAGAAAAATTGTAATTCCATAAAGACCATCCTGATGTTTCCTGAGGCAAAGGACTGGTTTGAGATCTCTTCAACTTGCAACTGAGCTGGTTTTCGCCATGCAGTTTGTTCTTCACTAGCTGAATCATATAGTTGTATTGTGCACACTTTTTTATATATTTGATTTATTTCATCTCGTTTACTTAGATTTTTTATTTTTTGTTGCGGATACACATATGCTTATGTTTCCTATGCTATGGAGCGCTATTACTTGAGCGCCAGAATATACTTCCAGCATGAAAACAATGTCGCTGTGAACAGTACAGAATGATCACGATGAGGTGAAGCGGTCCATACACTAGCATGGCAGGAAAAAATATTACTGTGCAACCACTTAAAAACATCCATTGTTCTATCCATTTCCCTCCTATTACAATCAGTCAATCAGCATATGGACTAATACAAGGTTAAGTACTTAACTACTACATTAAATGTTTACTTTAAAAATCATGACCTTTTGTTTTTACTGGCATGAGAACCTGTTTTGTTTTGGGGAAAACAGCTGCTGCAGTTCGTGGAGGAAGGGAGTGGATTGCTCGTTTACTTTCCTTGAGTGGATAGACCCCATTAAGAGCAGTGGCATGGGCATTGGAGTTGAAAAGTCTGTTCCAAATCATGACAGGTCACAACTTTTTATGCTTTTTCTTTAATGGTTCAGGTGTAGTAAAGGAGGCGTGGGATTGCAGCTCAGCAGAACAGCTTGGCTAGGTTTGCCCCTAGGCAGACTAGAGTTGCAGACTCAGTATTCTCGGTATTTAGTTGCACCAAACGAGTTATTGGAATGGCCCCAGGTCCATTCTGCACACTGTGGGAATTCCCAAAAAATTAAGTAATCTAAAAAGGAGCAAACATATGGGTAATCCCTGGGAGGTTCCTCTGTGACCTGGCATGAAATCATAAAACGATACTCCCATGCCATTTTACAAATAAACATAAATCATTTGTAATAATTAGGGAAACCTAAACCACATTTCTAGTATCAAATATATTTTTATTTCAGCTTTCCAATTTTCAGATTTTTTTTCTTTTGTCATCTGATTGCATGGGCAGTTTGCTAGTAATCCACCGTTAATGACTAAACCGACGTGGATTTATTGAAAAGACTGTTCATGTTCTGTAAATGAGTGAGAAGTACCTACAACCACTATATTTAAAAAAAGAAGAAGAAGAAAGTGTTTACTACCAGTGGCGGTGAAAATCACTTGGATAACATATTCCACAACGTCAAGAGAAACCGACAAACTAAAGGACTGACTGGAAAGGTATTCAGAGATGACTGCCTCTGGGAGGGACAATGTTAACCTTGTGGTACCAGGAGAAGGTCGATGGTGACACCCAGGTAGCAGCAGCACAGACTCACCAGAGCCTCTAAGTTATGCCCATGTGGAGGAGATACCTCTTGCAGCGTGGCAAGTCATGGTAGGGGCCGGGCGTCCGGCCTGCCTGTAGGCCGTGGTAATGATGTCTATCAGGCAGTGAGCAGTCTCTGTTTAGACAGGGAGTCCCTGTACCTTTCCTTTGTGACAGATGAATAGTCGATCTGATGATCACATTGCCACCGTCCAGCCCAAATAGTATATCAGGCATGAAAAGGATCTCCCACTCGTTTTGTTGAAGTGATCACTGGCGAAAAGGTAAAAGGTCTATAGAAAATTCTCCATTCTTCATGAGCTCCTAAGGAGAGGACTTAAGGGACTCTAACACAAGGGTGAGATCCCACCAGGCCCTTGGAGGATTGTGGCAGATGAAGACCCTTCCTTCAGAAAGCTTGTGGCAGGTTTATGAATCTCCAGCGAGATGCCAGGCATGGTGGTGTGGTATGCTGCAATGGCCACCACATACATCATTAGCATACACTGTGACCTACAGTCCCTCCAGGGGCTAGTACTAGGGCTAGTACTCTAGGAACTGGGCTGTAGCAAATTAAAGGTGCTGATTTCTAGTTTCTGAAACCTGTGCCCTTCTTTCCAGGGCTTCTGGAGAGAATAAGCCTGGCACACAAGGCAGGCTTCAGTGGGCTGATTTATATTAAACCGGATTGACGAGAACCATCCCATATCCTGTGTCCCACTGCCGGAGTGAGATTTCAATCAGCTCTGTCACAGTGCTTAGTAATTCCTAACAAATTGCCCGTAAATGCCAAACACTGTGTCGTAAGACCTCACCCAAATATTGTCAATGTGTCTATATTGTGTTTTTGAGCAACATGCATCTGAAGAATGTGCTTTGCGATGCAAGTGACAATGGCAGGCATGCGGCTTAGGCCAGTCTGCTTGTAGAGCCCAAGCATAGTACGGCACATGAGCCAAAGCCTTATTGCTCTCAATGAAGTCTTTACACATTGGCACAGTGAAATCTCTTGCAAACAGAACCCATGTATGCGTGTCAGCAGAGTTTAGCTGACCTTGCAAGCTCAGTTTTGTCACATATTTACAAAAGAAAGGGAAATGAAGGATGAATGTCAGTGTTATTTATATCAAAAACTAGCATACAGTCTTTTCATGACTTTCTTGGCATGAGTGCACATGTGCACAAATAGGTTCAGGTGATGTGATGTGTGGTCAGAGTGACATATGAGCTAATGACTGTTAATATGATATGTCTATGTGATAATGAACTGATCTGGTGTACCTAGGCCAAAACTCTGTGACCCAAAGATTAGGTAGCATTTACGTAAATGCAGTAATTATCTATAGCTTGTACATGATGTCCAGCAATGTTTCATCTGACCAAATGTGTATAAATTAGGGTTAAAGGTGTAAGTAGGTAGTAAGTAGGGAGTGAGAAAGGGCAGGTAGAACATTCAGGCTGACTCTATGAACAGAGGAGAAAGAAAGAAAGACCTTTGATCAGACTACAATCGCAGGAATTTGGACATGATTTGGAAACGGTCATTTTTCATTGACTGGTTGATAATTTAACTATAATTTCCCTTTAATTTGCTTTTTTCTTTTAAGATTTACTTCCCTTTAAGTATTCGACAAAGACATTTTGGAGATTTTTGACTCAAACGAGATTTATTACATTATATAGCATGGTTAGCATGACTCAGCATGTCTGTTTGTCTTGTGGCCTTGGGTTATCATAGTATGCCACAGGATTGTGTAAAGACAGATAAGATTTAATTCATTTATATTGGTGATTAAAGACTTGGCTCGAGTTCTTAGGCAGAATCAGACCAAATGAATGAATTAGCATGTTTTAGCTAACTGCATTGTTCTATTAAAGCAAATGAAAGGATTGTGCTAGACTGAGCATTTGAACAATTGAACGTGTTTTCCTGAACGATGTTTTCTTTGGTTTGCTATGCTCCTGCAGTTATTAAATGCTTCTACACCAAAATGCTAGATGTGTCAGTTTATTAAAAGACTTTATTGCTCTGGGTGGGTTTATCTGTTTTCTCATTTATTTCTGCTATTTCAAGCTGAAATTGTTTCTGTGGATCGCATACAGTCTAGACTCACCATAGGTCAAAATAACACATCACACATCTGCCCCTGCAAGATGAGACACCTCGCTCTTTGTCAGCAGCCGACAGTGGGAGAATTAATACAGCCGAGCTGAATGTAATTATATCTATGAAGAAAAAAGGCAATAAAGATTTATGGCAATAAAATTTTTGCGGTCGTGCTGGTCAGCTCTTTCCAAATCACACTCTTTTTTTTCTTCAAGTAGGAATAGGAACTCATTGACACTGATATATACATTTTCACATATTCTCATACCCCACTAGCTACTTGAGATAAACTGGCAGCATTTCTGAGAGGAATTTTAAGTGATATTCATGTTGAGAATGTTGATGCTCATAATGTTGCTAACGTAACAGGAAATTTCAGACAGCTTTAGTTTAATGATTGATCATCGTTCAATACTCATTTAAAGGGTATGCCCACTCAAAGACAAACCCATTAGTCCTAGGTCAGCAGACAGACCCTTCTCAGTTAAGGTGACTTTTGAAATGATCGACTACAGGCATTTAAATTATAATAAATCCTTTGCAATGATAAGACTTTGCCCATCAACCCCCTGCACCAGTGGCACAGCTCACACATTAATTACAAGTCATAATCATTATCTCATTATCAGGAGAGATAGCTAGTAATGATAACGGCCTTAACGGCCCTAAACAGATTACTCATTAACTCATTATTATCAAACCTCAATAACTTAAAAACAAGTAGGCCTATAAATAATGCCAGCTTGAATCTAATGAAAATTTTAATAAAACTTTTCTATGAATATAATGTTCAAGAATAAGAAATAGCAAAAAAATAGATAAATACATTTTTTGAAAAATCCTGTACACGTTTAAATAATATGCCTAGGACATCATGTTGTGTAAAGAGCCAGGTTAACAAATACTGTGGTAAAACAGCCAATCTGTCAAAGGATGTCTAAAGCTTTGCTAGTTGAGTGTGCTAGTTTTTTTGTTTTTTTCACCAAACAGTGAATGTCAGGCTCTGATCTAGCTCTGAACAGCTACATAATAGCTATTTTCTCCCTTTTCACACCAGGTTTAAAATGCTATAACTTTACTACTGGTTGAGATACATGCAGAAGACAAACTTATTCTAGGTCCAGAAAGTCTGTATTTTCAGAACGGCGTATATTACAAATAAAAATACAGAGAAACCCAACTCTCATTAATCACAGCTATGAGTTAGCTAAATAACGTTAGAATGAAAATCCACAATGAGGATAAATGAGTGGTTTACGGTCATTCACTAGCTTACTTATAAAAGCCTTACTTATTCGTTTACATTCGTATGCTTTCTCACTCTCTTTCTCCTCCCTGATTGGCTGCTGGTTCCTGTCACCATGTAGTCAGACTTCTTTTGTGCCGTAAGCTGGAGCTTGGTGACACTGACATATCCGAGCTGGAGTATTTAACGCTGACTGTGAACTCCTATTACAAGGTGATTCACAGCAGCTCAGAGCCGTCAAAAGAGTTTATTTGTCCCTTGACTTTTTTATGTAACCAAACAATCTTACACACTGCAGCTTTAATGTAAGCAAGGTTTTACAGTAAGCAAAAATGCAATGTAGTATGTTGTATTGTACATCGTACAACGTGAAACAAACCCATCATATTATTTTACATGAAGGAATAAAACAGAACTAAATGTTTCTACATTTAAAAAAATCCCATAAAGAGCAGTAAACAATAATAAATGAAACAAAGTCAATATTTGGTGTGACGATCCTTCGCTTTTAAAAAGAAATAGTAGTCTCAGGTACAATTTGTGCAGTTGTATAAGGAAATGAGCTGGAAGTGTTTCTGAGCATCTTGCAGAAGTAGACACAGCTCTTCTGGAGAATTTGACTGTCGCACTCGCTTCTTATTTCTGCAGCGAAACCCAGCAGCCTTCATTCTGTTTTTTTGTCTGAAAAGTGTCTTTTACATAATGTGCTGCTTTCTTTACTGACATTCAAACATTTTTCTGTAACATTTACTTTTGTGCTGGAAAACTAATGTTTGGAAATCTGAAATGTTTTTGTACTGAATCAATAATGTAGAAGTCATAAAATAAAAACCGATAACAAAGTTTGGACTAAAAGAAATAGGGTGCCTAAGACTTTTGCACAGTACTGTATATATATATATATATATATATATATATCCCATAAATCTCCATACAGATGGGAAATTAACACTTTTTAGCAAAATGTCTTCCAACATTTTTCATACTCAGTTTATATTATATATTTTTTTCAGGGAGCCTTTAAGAACGCCTTTGACAAAAGAAGAACGTATTGAAATCATTCTCATGGCTGGATCGGGAAGCTGGCGCAAGGTTGCGATGGACTTTAACAGGAAACATGGCGAGCACATCACACACCACACTGCTGCCAAACTTATTAACTAATTCAAAAAGACTGGAAGTGTTGCGGACCAACCGAGAAGTGGACGTCCACCAACATCCACTGACGAAGCTCAACCCTTCATTGCACAGGCACATGTGTGTGTGCATGTGTGTGTGTATTACCATCCACTTTATTAGGAACACCTGCACACTCATGCAGTTATCTAATCAGCCAATCATGTGTCAGTAGCACAATGCATAAAATCATGCAGATGCAGGACAAGAGCTTCAGTTAATGTTCACATCAAACATCAGAATGAAGAAAAAGTGTGATGTTGGTAGCAGATGGGCTGGTTTGAGTATTTCAGAAACTGCTGATCTTGTGGGATTTTCACACCCAACATTCTCTAGCGTTTACACAGAATGGTGTGAAAAACAAAAAACACTGATTGAGTGACAGTTGTGCAGGCGGAAACGCCTTGTTGATGAGAGAGGTCAGAGGAAAATGGCCTGATTGGTTCGAGCTGCCAGGAAGGATGTAGTAACTCAAATAATCGCTCTTTACAACCGTGGTGAGCAGAAAAGTATCTCAGCATGCACAAAACATCGAACCTTGAGGTGGTGGGACTACAACAGCAGGAGACCACATCAAGTTCCACTCCTGTCAGCCAAGAGCAGGGATCTGAGGCTATCATGGGCACAGACTCACCCAAAAAAATCACCTGGTCTTTTTTTTTTGCAGTCTTCAGCTGTCCAGTTTCAGTGAGTCTGTGCCCATGATAGTAAAGTGCTTTTTTGCATATCTATTTTAAAAATTGTGGGCCCCCCTGTTGGTCCAGGGGCCCTAAGTGGCAGCTTATACCAGCAAAAAAAAAAAACCCTGATTGGCTCAACAGTCACTGAAACTCTCTGTGCTAATTTGTGAACAATCCATTTGTTTTCAAAGAATCATTTAAGTGAATTGTCTTCTAGTTACAAATGAAACTAATATATTTTTCTTTCAAGGCAGCATGGTGCTACAGCAGGTAGCTTTGCCGCATCACATCTTCCAGGCTCAGCAGTTCAATCCTGAGCTCGGGTTACTGTCTGTGCAGAGTTTCTGTGCATGTTCTCCATGCGTCCACATGGTTTTCCTGGGATTTTTCCAGTTTCCTCCCACCTCCCAAAAACATGCCAGTAGGTGGACTGGCTGCGCTAAATTACCCCAGGTGTGAACGAGTGTATGGTTGAGTGCGTACGTGGTGTCCTGTGATGGACTAGTGTCCAAGTCCAGGCTGTATTCCTGCTTTGCACCCAGTGTTCCCCGGGATGGAATCCTGATCCATCGCAACCCTGAGCATGATGAACGAATGAATGAATTTTTCTTTCATCTACACACAAAAACAGGCACCTATCTAACTGAGCCATATCCTTCTGAGAAGTGATTCAGAAGAATCAATCCTCCCAGAGGGGCAGTTCTGTATGTAAAAGTGATGTAAAACTGAACCAGTCAAGTGCTCATCACTGTGACACGCGCCTGCCCTCTTGTGGCCACGTCACAGAAGTACGTCTGCAGCTTTATATGCTCCTTTTTAAGTGAGAATGCTGAATTTTAGTATCAGATTTAATTTTTAAAAAAATACCTTTAGTTGTTTCCCCTTCAGCTACATCCTATAAATTAAGTTCATAAGGGTGTGTGTTTCTTTACTTCGTCTTCCTGAGCAGCATTCTCCTGCGTGCGAGGATGCAATTCCTTGTCAACATGTCCATACACGCCGTCCTGTTTTCAGCCCTGGATATAAGTCTACTCGTCTCCCGTTTACCTGCGTCTCTTTGAGCCTAACTGTATCTTGAAAACAAGCACTACCTCAGCTTTTATTTTTATACGTCTCGACCCACAGAATTGACAATGAAGTACAATAACACAGAGGACATCATGAAGACTTTGGAAGAGGCCCCGGCAGCCAGGAAAGCTCTGCTGGACAACCACAGCAATCTCAACAATGTGGCCGACTACTGCGAAAACAAGTACTCAAGTGTAAGACTTTCTTCTTACTGTCAAGGTAGACCTGTAGCTGTGTCTGTCTGTTTCTGTTCTGTAGTTCCCTGTAGTTCCTAGAAGCGTCAGGAGAAATTAGAAATGTCAGGGACTTCGGGGACTTGGTTTTTAAGAGTTCCAAGAATTCCAAGTTTTGCTCATTAAGAAGAAGCGTGAAGCCAGATGCATCTGTTTTATTCATGTCTCTGTACTTGGGAAATAAATTAACAGGGTTCTTTAAGAGTTTCGCCTCCAGACATGTCTTCTGGTCTCACCATTTTCCCAGAATGGAAGTCTATACAAGCCCAAACAGAGCTGAGAGGTGTAGGAGGCCTGCCCTGAGCTCTGCAGTTCAGCGCTCCTACCGATAAACACGCTCATCTTCCAGGCATGCTGTGCTTTACATTGCATGTTTGCACAAGTCTTCTTGTCCCATCTTCATATCTGTAATCTCCTAAGGTTTCACATTCTTTAGTTGCACCATTTCTATCTCTTTAGGGTTCAGTCCTCTTGCAGTTAAGCAATAAGTGTGTGAGTGTGTAAGCTTATGCTTGATCTTCAAGCCTTATGTTCTTGCATGTTTTCCATTTGATTCCATAGAATGAGGTTTACACTGCACAATTTTGCTGTCATAAATTAATTATTTGGTTGTGAGTTGAGATATTATACGACAGTTAGTTCCGGTCCATTAATTTGATTGGACGAGCAGCGTTCCAAGAGTGCTTATACTTAGTATAACTGCACTGGGACGTTTCACTGTCTGTATCACTCCACTCGTCTGCGTTCACCATGTAAAATTCCAATTCTAGAAACAGTCTGTTACTACAGTCGAGTTAGCGACATCATTAGCACACATGGCAAACGGTGCATTTTTCATGAATATAACTTCTGACTTAAAATATGAAAGCTTGTCAGATGTGGATATAAAAGAAGAAGTCAAGCCAATTTCACCGGATGCACCTTTAATGGGAATGTACAAATCAGTGAGTGCAGCTTCTTCGGGATCTATTTCCTTTCGCAGGGCAAAAATAAAGAAATTATTTGGCCATATTGTGTACAAAATGTCGGATGTGATTACCTACGGGCTCGTGCCCACAGCCAAATCACAGCCATGCCAATATTCGGTATGACTGCACTCTTTCTCCTGTTATATTGCTTAAATGTAACATGCTCACGAACATACAGTTTAGTGCCACAGCAAACAAAGACAGTCGACGACTGTCAGCCTGTTAAAATCTGTTAAGAAAAGACAGCAAAGCAGGATATAGGCATAGGATTACGCCAAACTCACTGGACAGCAACAAATACAGGAGTGAAAACAGGAACAAGAAACAAAAACATGCTAATTGACAGGAAAAAATATCCTTTTTACCTCAGCAGAACACAACATCAGACGTTTCTATTTATACAACCCCATTTTCTGCATGAGCCCAGATCACACTGATCGTTGATGTAAGCAGAATATAGCGATTTTCTTTAATCGCACGTCTATCGTTAGAAGGGCTACATTGTATAATCTGACACATTCGGTCTGTTACAGAATTCAGCCCGAGACATTATTTCAAACGGTGTGAGAAGCAATGATCTTTAAAGACGGCTGAAATCGCACAGTAGAATAAAACTAGCTTAAGAAGTCAAATCCACAAACAGTTCACCCGTTGATGAATGACGCACCAAATCCTAGAAGCAAGATAAATAGGATTATAGGATTCAATATCATTTCTACAAAGTGTGAAAGTCTGAACGGCCTGAACATCCGCATACGTTATTTTACGTTATAAAATAGATTTTTATCTAAATGACACAGAATCCAGTCTGCGGTATGGAATCAATAGTGAAGGGCCTCAAACAAGGGCCCAACAGTGGCTATGCAGCGTCTCACAACCGAAACTGCTAAACTGCCTACTTTCCAAAGAATATTATCATAATATTTCATATGATTTTACTGGAATGAAGTTTCCACTTGGATATGAGGCGAGCAGTATTTAAAATCTGTGTTTGACCCTCTTCTATACTGTAGGCGGAGGACACAAAAAAAGCAGTGGAGGAATCCAAAGCTCTCACCGCTCAGGCCCTGGCCAGCGTTGCATACCAAATCAACACACTGGCAGCGAGCGTATTAAGACTGCTGGATGCCCAGACCATTCAACTCAAGCACATGGAATCATCTGTCAATATGCTAAGCATGGTAGGCTTTAATGCAGAAGATGTGTTGAAGGAAATTACATTCTGGTGTCCTGATAAAATGAATAATGGTTTGTATTAAAAGCTTTATATTTTGACCAGATCAACTGCCTTATTTAAATATCTGACAGTTGACCCTAGTGCTTGGGAGGGATCCATCATACATTATCTACACTACTGTATGTTCCAATAGGTTTTCTTTCTTTCTTTATTTTTTTTAATCCTTCATTGATCATTCATGTACTTCACAGCCATTCTGGTCAGCTGTGTCACTGAATTGAACAAAGTGACTGCAACTACTCTATATGACCAAAAGTATGTGTACGCCTGACCATCACACCCACAAAACTGTTGCTACCAAGCGGGAAGCAAACAATCGTATAGGTAATCGCCTTTGTACCCTGTAGTATTACAATTTCCCAGCAGTGGAATTAAAAGACCCAAACCTGTTCCAGCTTTGCTCCTGTGCACAAAGGGAGCTCCGTGAAGACATGGTTTGCCAAGGTTGGAGTGGAAGAACTCGAGTGACCTGCACAGAGCCCTGACATTAACCCCACTCAACACCTTTGGGATGAACTGGAACAACGACTTGTGCCCCAGACCTCCTCGTCTGACATCAGGGCTTGACATCACCAAACCTCTTGAGGCTGAATGAACGCAAATCCCAACAGCCACGCTACAAAATGTAGTGGAAAGCCTTCCCAGAAGAGTGGAGGTTATTATAACAACAAAGGGGGGGTTTTGGTCAGGTGTCCAAATCCTTTGGCCATATCGTGTATTGTTTTAGCTAAAGAATCTATTTTATAAATGCAAAACGATGTCATTATTTTTCCTCAGACGGTGGACATGTACAAGGAGAAAGTAGCACGGCAGGAGATTGGTGTCCTGACTGGTCCTTGCAAAATCCCATATGTTCAGAAGATGGTTCCTCCAGCAAGACCCGAAGAACCCAACATTGCATATGAGCGTGTCCCAATATCCTACACCAGTCTAGACTCGGTCGGACATGGAGTCTGGGACAGTACCAAAACTGTATGTGTCTGTAGTATAATAACAAGTAATTGTGAGGATGGACTTAGATTTACATAGGAAATATGTTTAAAATGTACTCCTTTATAATTGTGTGCATGCTGCTTAGTCAGTGATAAAATTATGATTCAGTGTTCTCTACATAAGTGCTTCTGGAAAAAAAAAATGCATAGTTAATATCAAACTTTAAGCTTCATGTGACTTTAATCTTTAGGCACCAAAGAAACAGCCTGAACCACAGACAGCTATCCAACAACCAAGCTCGCAAGAAGGAGGGCAACATTTTGGGTAAGTTTAAGAGGATTTTCTTTTTCTTTTGGCAATTTTAAGGTTATTTGAGAATGTAATGTGAAAGGTTTGGTGTTTTATAGACCAGACGAGAAGACACACAATACATCCAGTTTTCATGAGCCTAACACTGTGGCCAGACTGCAACAGTTTAACTGTACATTCTGAATATATGAGTTTCCACAAGTCTCCCTGTCTCTCACTCTTGTTTTTGTAGCTCTGGCATTGGCATTGCCGTTCCTCCACCTTCTGTTCCCAACTGGGCTGGTTTGAAAACCTCAGCTTCTTCAGCAACACCAGTCTCCTCCACACCACAGCCTCCGAGTTTCTGCGAAGACACTCCACCACCACCTCCTCTTCCACCTTTTAGTGATACTGACGACCTTCCACCTCCACCACCACTTTTTCCACAAAGTAGTCCAATAGCTGTACCTACACCGTCTCTTTCTCCATTTAGTTCTGCTTTTACAGACTCATTTTTACCACCACCCCCAACTCCCCAAACCGAGTTCATGGCTCCTCCACCTCCACCTCCATCTCCTCCTGCCGATTCAATGCCACCTCCTTCGTGCCCACCTCCACCACCCGCACCTCCAGAGTACGTCTCCATGGCTCCACCACCCTCTCCATTTCCTCCTCCTAGTACCAGAAAGGGTCATGTTGCACCACCTCCTCCACTTCGTTCTACTCCTGGTGGCGGAAGTGTTCCTTTACCACCTCCTCCTCCTCCTCCTCCTCCTGGACAGAGTAATGCTCCACCTCCTCCTCCTCCACCACCTCCTACTACTCCTGGAAAAGCCTTCAGTCCTCCTCCTCCTCCTCCACCACCGCCATTTTGAACTTTGAAACGTACCTTTTCTAAGATATTAGTGGGAAACCACTAACATGAAAACTGCTACGTATTCTCCAGACAATAGCTGTATATAAATCACTCCAGAGTCGCTAAAGATGAATATAACATTTCACTGTTACATGCCACATTAATAAATCAGGCCCAAGAGTATCTTGCCATAACTGCTAAAGTAAAAGGGTTGTGGAACAAACTATCACATCTGCTGAAGAAGCATCCCAACCTTAAAAATACCTAGAGATTGTATACTACACTATCAAAAATGATAACATGTACACTATATGGCCAAAAGTATGTGGAAACCTGACCATCACACAACACATATGTGCTTGTTGAACATTCCATTGCAGAGTTAGTCCCCCTTTAGTGCTACTCTTCTGGGAAGGCTTTTGGAGCATGGCTGTCAGGATTTGCTGCCCATTCTGCCACAAGAGCATTAGTAACATTGGGCAGTGGTGTTGAGCAAGAAGACTTGGCATGCGGTTGGCATTCCAGTTCATCCCAAAGGTGTCCAGTGAAGTTGAGGTCAGGGATCTGTCCAACTGAGTTCTTCCACTCCAACCTTGGCATACCATGTCTTCATGGAGCTCACTTTGTGCACAGGGGCACTGTCATGCTGGAACAGGTTTGGACCACTTAGTTGCACTGAATGGAAATCTTAATGCTACAGCAAACAAAGACATTCTACACAACTGTGTGCTTCCAATTTTGTGGCAACAGTTTTGGGAAGAACCAAATATGGATGTGATGCTTAGGTGTTCACAAACCTTTGGCCATATAGTGTATCAAGAAATATGTAAGAATCTAGGAGGAATAGCTGCAGTATCTACGGCACTTTCAAACTACAGTGTTAGAATGCTGAACCCATTAAAACCATCCAATCTCACACAAAATGTGGACGATTTTGTTAGATTTTATACAAACGAAGTCATAACAAAAGGTAAAACCACTAACCAGTCCCCTTAAACTGTAGGAGTTAGCTTTTGTGAATTCTTACATTATAGATATTTGTAGGACCATGATGACTCAAATGTATTCTATTTCTAATGCTGAAAACATCTATGACTCTGCTTAGCATTATTAATGAGAACATTTCTGAAATGTTGTATGACATAATATATATATATAAAAGATTTATATGACATGGTTAACTAAACAAGTATGTCACACTACAAAGTATATTGTGTTTATACCATGACATGACTTTGATGTATTAAAGACGTGTGCAAATAACAAGTCTCATGATTATATCATTTTCACATCTAGGCCACAGTAATGTATTTATTTATGTATTTATCTGCTAAGAATTAATTGCAAACAATTCTACCGTTAAACAACGAAAGATTTTTTGTTACATTTTTTAAATATACATGTATATATTGTTACTGTTTTTTTTTCGTTTAAAAATGTCATTATCTGAGGTAGAAGTGGTTTAATCTTGAATGGTGAGCGATATTCGACTGTTAAGGATACATGGGCATTTTTTACAACCTCATACATATTATTATTATATACGTATGCAATAATTTAATACATGCGTGTTCGGTTAGTATGTTTTTTTTTTTACTTTTAACTATGTGTATTATTTGGGTGTTGGACCATTCTCAGCATAACAGTCACTCTGACATAGAGGCGTCTGCCAACCAAAAATAGACCACCAAATAAAAACATCCAGCCCACAGCATTCCTTTGGTCAGACACTGACCGCTGATGAAGGATGACAAGATGGCCACAACAAATTATGCACAGCAGAAGATGAGCTGTAGTCTGTAACTGTACAGCTACAGGGTGTGCCAACATGTGTAATAAAGTAGCCAGTAAACCACAATCACAACAACACTGCTGTGCCCACAACACTCGTACAAGCGTTACACACACACACACACACACACCATCATTCCACTGCTATGTCAGGGTCACTGCTGTACTGACAATGACAGAAATAACATTGGTGGATGGAGTAGAGAGTGACTGACATACAGTGACATATAAGGAGATTTATACAATAAAATGATTACTAAGTATTTTACGTTCAACCCTCCTGATTTGTGATGCTTCACAGCTCCTCGGTTGAATCCTCGGGTTATCGTCCGTGCAGGTTTCCTCTGGGTTCCTCCCACCTTCCAAAAACATGCCCATAACATGATACACTAATGAGTGTGTGAATGTGTGTGTGCGTGTGTGTGCGCGCCGTGCATGGTGCCCTGCGATGAACTGGCGTCCCATCCAGGGTGTAGCAAACTTTGCTAGCTGATACATCATAGATAGATATAGATAGATAGATAGATAGATAGATAGATAGATAGATAGATGTAGTCAAGTGATAAGGATGCTGGAAAATAACTTACTTGCCCAGTGTTTCTGGTAGTTGGTCAGGCAGGTGCACCTAATGCAGTGGCAATGGAGTATATATGTGGCATAGTCAAATACTCTACCATGCACTGTATAAATAAATGGCAGGGGTTCCCAAAATACGTTTCATGACCCCATGCGGGGTCGCTTGATTTACACATGGTGTTGCGAGAGAAACTCACAGTCTCTCTTTTAACTAATTTATTTTTACAAAGCAAATATTAGAAATATTGCTCTATGATCTATGGACAAATTACTTGTCCATCTAGTGCCGCTAAACAAACTGGCGTTGTGTCTCAAATCGCATACTTATGTATTATTCTGGACTGTTGCTGAGTATTTACACTAACTGATTTTCCTATTACAATTAGTGAAATTAAATGTAATGTCAAAATTTTAGACTCAGGACGCAGCTCATGACAACAGTCACGAAGACAGCGGAAAGCTTCGAGAGACACAGTGTTTTTAATGTCGCTGTGTTTGAACTCGCTAAACATTTTACAATTTGTCTTGGAAGTCTGAAGGACTGGGATGTTTTGGCACTGACATGCTATCTAGTGAATATAGCTTTTAAATCTTCCTGACATAAGATACGCAGCCAGTGAGTGAACAATGCCACTTGCACTGCCGCTGCTTCTGTACACACACACAAACTTTGTTGGCGTATATTGAGAGGGGCACGATGGCTTAGTGGTTAGCACATTTGGCTCGCACGTCCAGGGTTGGGGGTTGGATTCTCCGCCTTCTCCCTGGGTTCAGCGGTTTCCTCCCCCAGTGCAAAGACATGTGTTGTAGGCTGATTGGCATCTCTAAATTGTCTGTGGTGTGTGTGTGTGTGCGATTGTACCCTGTGATGGACTGGCACCCTGTCCAGGGTGTCCCCTGCCTTGTCCCCTGAGTCCCCTGGGATAGGCTCCAGGCTCCCTGCAACCCTGTGTAGGATAAGCGGTACAGAGAATGGATGGATGGATGCATGGATGGGACATTTCGGCACTGACATGCTATCTAGCGAATATAGCTTTTAAATCTTCCAGATGCACATAAGATACGCAGCCAGTGAGTGAACAATACCGCTTGCACTGCTGCTGCTTCCGTACACACGTAAAGTCATGCGTCGAGTGTATACCAGGCCTCTGTGCTTCGCGTTGCACCGTATCACACCATCCCATTGTGGATTATTTTCCCATAACACAACACTAGAATGGTGAGTCAGTGCTAGGATTATGTTAAAATGACATCATAAAATGTTTAAATGTTGTGGGGTGGTCAAGGCTTGGGGTGGCAGAAATTCATGTCCATCTGGGAAGCCCTGAAGCGTGTGTGTGTGTGTGTGGTACTGTATAATTTCATTGTTGGAGTATGTTTATGTTGTGGAGATGAGGTACAGTATCTGTAGGTGGCAGCAGTAGCAGTAGCTTCAGCTTCATGTCAGGCGTGTTTGGTGTGTCTGTGTGGGAGGAAGAGAAGAGCAGGAACACTGGATGAGAGGAGCACCAGGGCAATTTGGTTTCAAATCTCTTCCGTCACTCATGCACTGAATTGTCATTAATGACAGCTCGGGAGCGTGTTTTGCTTAGCAGGAGTGCTGGAGTAGCGCCGCGCCACCGTCTGTTAGCCGCGTGTGGCCGTGCATTGCATAACGACGAATGGACGCTAGCTTTAGCTTTTAGCTCAGTAATGAGCGAGCTGAAGCGGAGGTAGCTGCTTAGCGTCTGGAGGAGGAGAAAGCGGACATTCCTCAGGCTCGGGTTCAGTGCTCGGTGTTTCCCGTGCTGACTCGCGGTGGTTAGAGGATGTCACTCCGGCGCTGCTCGGCTCGCTCCGGCTCCACGGCGGTGCTGGAGCCGGCAGCGGGCAGGGAGCTATTCGAGGCCTGCCGAAGCGGAGAGCTGGAGCGGGTCAAGAAGCTGCTCAACGCCGAGAACGTGAACAGCAGAGACACGGCGGGCCGCAAGTCCACCCCGCTGCACTTCGCCGCCGGTCAGTGCCAAAACAACATACTAACATTAGCATTGTCATAGAGCTGTGTGTGTTAGCAGCATATACTGTACACCTTCACACAGCGATACAGTGGAAAAAGTCGACATTTAACAACTACAGGCACTCAGTGTGTTTAATATGTTCCCTCTCTCTCTCTTTCCCCCTCTCTGATTGAGTTGAGTGATTATGGAAGTGGTATTTACCCTAATTTATACCCCAGCGCTGTTAAATTCTTGAATCTGATTGGTCAGAAGGTGTTGATTAATTTTTTATAATAGCAGCTCAGAAAGTAGTTCCAGTTGCGAGCCAAATCACGGGTTTGTATTAATGCGCTCGTTCTTCTAATACAGGGTGTCCCAAAAGTCTCCGTACATAGGGGACTATGTGACACTCTAAAACGCTTATCGTGAAAAATGCTTAATGTGGCTTAATGTACTAAAACAACGACCAGGGAAAACCATTTTTCTCTCCCATTTCTCTTGTCTTAAACACTATCTTCTGCTAAGACAACAGCACCGTAATCCAAGTGGAAAGACAATATTTTCACGTAAAGTGTTTTCTCTCCCATAGAATGCCACATTAAGCATTTTTCACATTAAGCGTTTTAGAATGTCCCGGGACTCTGATTGCCAGCACCATGTCGGTTGAGCTTCGTCAGTGGATGTTGGTGGACGTCCACTTCTCGGTTGGGCCGCAACACTTCCAGTCTTTTTGAATTTGTTGATAAGTTTGGCCACAGTGTCGTGTGTGATGTGCTCGCCATGTTAAAGTCCTGTTAAAGTCCTTGCGACAGCTTCCCGATCCAGCCATGAGAATGATTTCAATACGTTCTTCTTTTGTCAAAGGCATTCTTAAAGGCTCTCTGAAAAAAAAACAACAACATACTATAAACTGAGTATGAAAAATTTTGGAAGACATTTTACTAAAAAGTGTTAGTTTCCCCTCTGACTTTTGGGACACCCTGTATTTTATCATTTCTGTAGTAAAAAATGCTACAGCCATCCATAGCTCACGAAAATGGAAAGGGTGGTATATTCTTTCTCCCCTGTCAATCGCAGCGAACCTAGGCAATCTTGGGAGTCAGTGAGCTAGATGCATGCAGAAGGAGGCGGATAGCGCTTTCCTCGGAGTGTGTTACACCACCCTGTGATGCAGCATGAGCAGCAGTTCGAATACGATGAGGGTAGCAGCTGTCGAATGGTAGAGGAGAACTGACTGGTGGGTGGGGAAAACACGGAGGAGGAGGGGACCAAAAAACCCCTCATTCGCAGGGACTTGTATGGCACACAACGTACACAATCTAAAGCTAGTAATAAATGGATTTAAACATGCTGTTAATTAATAAGGAAACCAATTAATTGCTGATGTGATGAATTTTTCCATAAGGAGATGTTTATTTTACGTTTATGGAAGGAGTCTCCAGTGTCAGTGCTTTGTAAAAGGCAGTACTTTTTCCACCACACTTTCTGGGGACAATTGTTTAGAAACCACCATCCGGCGTACGTTTGTGCACTTTGTTGCACTTTGCGTTCCTTTGCATCGTAGTTTTCAAAAAATTGCATAACTTACTGCAGCATGTATGAAAGAACTACAGAGCACTTTGTTATTACAGGAGGTTAGAGCTATTGCTATAAAAGATGGAACCCGTTTGCCTTGAGTAAACATGTGTATGCTGTGCCTCATGTGCTGCTCTCATGTTAGGATTTGGCCGCAGAGATGTAGTGAGCTACCTGCTGCAACATGGCGCTAATGTTCATGCCCGGGATGACGGTGGCCTCATCTCGCTCCACAACGCCTGCTCGTTTGGCCACGCTGAGGTGGTCAACGTGCTGCTACAGCACGGAGCAGACCCTAACTCCAGAGACAACTGGAACTACACCCCTCTCCACGAGGCAGCTATCAAGGGCAAGATCGACGTCTGCATCGGTAAAATGTGACTCTGTGACCTATCATAACCCTGGAATCATCGATTCTGTGCCGCACGTTTAAGACCTGATTCCTCAGGAAAGAAATAGTAGAAATAGAAAAAAAAAAGATTTAGCATTTAAAGCTACAGGATGCAATATTTAAAAAATTCGCCAACATGGTCTTCTCATCTATCGTTCAGTAGCTTCCAACCAAACAAGAGAACAAATAAACGACTTTACTGTTCAGCGAGAAGGAAAAGAAAATCCTAAATCCCTCAAACTCCATCGCGTCTTAATTCATTTTCCGCTTATACTGTCGTAGCACCCGTCACTCTATCACTCCAGTTTGCTTTGTTTGCGTCCGTGTTTTCACTCCTGTTTGCTTTTTACTCTCACATCCTCTCTCTGTCTCTCTCTCTCCCCTCATTGGCTGCTGGCTCCTGCCTGCCACCATGCAGTCAGACTTCTTTAGTGCTTAATGTTGATAACGTTTAACGTGTCTGAGCTGACGTATGAAGAATTTGTACAAATTTCCTGCCAATTCTGACCCGACGCAGCTCTGAAAGTCAATCACTATTATTATATATTACATAAATTATTAATAATAATAGTATTATTACAGTATGTTGTCTCTTGACTCAATAATTTTAAAAAAAAATTTTGTTAAAAAAAAAAAAAAAACAGTTATAGGCTGGTTTTTCATCTCCAGTATGAAACAATAGCAATGTTACTTAATCATTTTACTTAATCTAATCATCTGCAATTTAAACTTTAAAACGATGCATTTGGAGGAAAAGGTTCCCAGTCCATTTTATTGAACTTCCTTAAAACTAAACACTCTCAAGGGTCCTAAATGCTTGTCTCTGGGTTGGTAATTTTAAGTGTACATCATTTGTGTCATTACATTTACCTTCAAACTCATTTATGGTGCATAACTGGCTATAAAGGATCTCTGTTCTCTTTATTTTTTCTTTAATCAGAGTCGAAAATTGAGGGTCATCAGTTGTGAAACTGTCACACATGTACATATAAATACAGCTGTGGCTATTTATTTTTTTTTTTTGGGAATGAACTGCTCCTTTGAAGGTGTTTTGCATCCGAGCGGACGAGGCTGTATATTCTCGCACAGTGTTTGCTGCTTGCCCGTGGTCTGAGGCAGGGTTTCTGATGTCCTCGTTGTGTTATGATAGTTCTGCTGCAGCACGGAGCTGAGCCGAGCATCCGGAACACAGACGGCAGGACGGCCCTGGACCTAGCCGAGGCCTCCACTAAGGCAGTCCTGACCGGTGAGTGGACCTTCACTTTCCCCCCCACTCCTCAGCTTGCACTGTGTATCATACAGGGATGTGCTAATTTTATATCTTTCGACAGAAGGAAGCGTTTTTCACGCGCATCACTTAGTTTGTGAACTGGCAGTGTTTTCGGTGTTGTCACTTAGGCAGCACACTCCTAAGTCATAGCGCACACGTTGCACTTTACACAAACTAAGCCATTGCCTTTTTCCACACAGGGGAGTACAGAAGAGACGAACTTCTGGAGAGTGCAAGGTACCGTAGCCTCGGCTTGAAAGCTTCCAGCAAGCTTTTCGAGATCGATAATCTTGAATGCCGAGAACACTAATTACTGTCCTTCCTGACTGTAATGTACTTGACCGGAGTTTTATGGTGTTTCCACTGCAGGAGTGGAAACGAGGAGAAGCTGATGAGTCTGCTCACTCCTTTGAACGTGAACTGTCACGCCAGTGATGGAAGAAAGGTATTTCAAAGCCGTGTACATGACTAACAAGGATTTCCTGTTCATTTTGTGCATAACCCTGTGCATAACCCTGTGCATAACCCTGTGCATAACCCTGTGCATAACCCTGTGCATAACCCTGTGCATAACCCTGTGCAGACGGCGACGGTTCTTTTTCTACACAATTGCCTTACACAGAGTCACGATTCCAGCAAGACGGACACAGAACTACAGTATTATTATTATCATTATTATACATTTTATTCATAGGCGCCTTTCATGGCACTCAAGGACACCTTCCAAAGTCCTTAAAACAGGGTGAAACAATAACATTAAACAATACAAGCCAATACAACAAACAAACTTAAAATCACATAAAAGTCTGTCTAAAAAAATACGTTTTAAGACGAGATTTAAAGAACAGTAGACATTTGAATTGAGATCTTCTTAATCCTCTGCAAACTAGGTATGACGTGGTAAAGTATCAGAATCAGACAATTGCCGTCACAATTCCTCAGCCCAATTCTCTGTCCGTTGTCCCTTAAAAAGTGGAAGAAATGAAAAATGGAAGTCAAGAAATGTATTTTTTTTTTCTAACTACAATCTAATAATGTAAACAGGCTTAACCCAGCGAACCAGCTCCAAGACCTGGGAGTTTTTTTTTTATATTTTAAAAATGCCTGAAAATATTCTAGCAGTTTCTCTAAACCAAATATCTGTACCGTTATGTTATATTATTATAGTTCGTGTTATACCATAGTGCTGCCGAATGCTCCAATCTGATTGGTCAGGATAGCTCTCACTGTAATGCCGGCTGCAATTCGAATCACAGGTTTATATTAACGCGCTCGTTATAGTGCGTTATTGTCTCATTCACAGGGACTGGTATGAACGCTCGCATAATCCGATTCTTACAATAAACATTATACAAAACTATGCTGTTATTTAACAAAGATATAATCACTGATACGGTGCAGATTCTGTAAGGAGATGGTTATGTAACATTTGTGGAAGGAGTCGCCAGTGTCATGGGTTGCGTTGCTCAGATAGGTTTTCTGCCGTGGGAGAGTCTTCAGGACAGGAGCGTTGGGATTTCTCAGTAACATGATAAACTACTTTTTTTTGTTTTATGAAAAGAGAGGCTGTTGAGGTTATGACTGTTTTAAAGCTGCTATAACATAAATGATAACAGGAACTAGCTTATTTCACTGACATTCCACAATAACTGTAATGTCGTTGTCATTCTTTAACGATTAAAAATGAGTCAGTGGAAATTTGTGGTGGTGTTAGAGAAGTCAGACGCTTTGGGATGTTCTGTTATTGGAAAGTAAACAATGTTGGGATGGTAACAGTGAATCCGCATCACGTCAATCACGTGACACCACTCTGACATCGATTATTTGCCTATAACAGCACACCCCATCATGTTTTATTCCTTATATCTCCTCATTATACTGTCAGATCGTAAGTGTACGCTGTTCTGTACTGAAAAGTGTGATGATTAAGCAACATCGCACGAGCCGCGAGCTGGTGCTTACGGCGAATCACAGATATTCAGCGTATCCACCCAACTGAGAATACGTTATTGCTTCTGTACAGCAGCTCTATAAACAAGAAATGAATATCGAGTAAGTGACATTTCAGACACGGTTTGGCCAAATGTTCTGTTTATTTTTGATCGCTAGCGGAAACAGATCCCGAAGAAGCTAAACTCGCTTTATAGCACGTCGGATAGCTGGCTAGCTAGCTCACGCTGATTTGTACGTTCCTGTTAAAGGTACTTCCGGGAAAACTGGCGTCCCTTTTTCCTTTTCATCTTCATCTGACGACGAGTTTTCATATTTTAAGTCTAAAGTTATGTTCCTTAAAATGATCGTTTGCCATGCCTGCTGATGATGTCGCTAACTCTACTGTAGTAACGGTTTCGAACTAAGAAGTGGAATTTTACCTGGTAAACACAAACGAACAGAATATTTGGAATATTTGGAAGTTATAGGAAATATAAGCACTCTTGGAACGCTGCTCGACCAATCAAATTAGTGGACCAGGTCTGACTGTTGTATAATATATGGTTATCAAACTATACATTTTTCCTATCATTCTATGTTAAAGTACAATTATATTAACATTCAGAATAAAGCAATAAGACTTTTCAAGCTATTTTTATTTTTTTGGTAATTGTCTTGTTTGTGGGTTCTTGGCAGTCGACCCCCCTGCATCTGGCCGCAGGCTACAATCGGGTGAAGGCGGTGCAGCTGTTGTTGCAGCACGGCGCCGACGTCCACGCTAAAGACAAAGGGTACAGCGATGCGTCTCTTACATCCAGTGCAATAATCTAGAGCTGCTCTTCAAATCGACTGTATAGAGCAGTGTTTTATTTCCTGTTGTATTTTTTGCAGCGATCTGGTGCCTCTCCATAACGCCTGCTCATACGGCCATTACGAGGTGACTGAACTGCTCGTGAAGGTACAGCTTTCACTTGGAACGAAATGTATCAGAGGTCACGTGCAAAAGAAATCGCAGTGAGGTTTATAAGGCTGACGTATTTCATCACGTATCAAAGACGAATGCACTCTTGTCAGTTTTGCTCAAGCCAGATGAAATATTCTTAAGTAATATAAGATTAAAAATCTATTTCTGTTCACATTCATATTAAAGATCTTCGGATAGTAAAGCACTGAAATGAAAATTCTTGGCTGAAACTAAAATTTAGGAATTTTTTGGGGGGGGGGTTTTGTTTTGTTTTTTTGAATGTGAACATTGTGGTAGAACAGCATCTGCTAAACATAATGTAACAAGACTCAATGAATTCCATGATTTTTGTTCTATTTTCTGTCGTTGTTTGGCACACCAGCAGAAGCGTTTCTCTTTACTTCATCTTGTTTTCTGGTGATGTATCAAGCCTGTAGTGGAGTCCGTGAACATGAGCAAGTAACGGAGCGCCAGGCAGTGGTTCACTTTCTACGTAATTGCGTTACACAGAGCCACGAGTCCAGCGGTGATCAGCACAGAGACAGACCAACAAGCGACATTTGAATTCAGATTTTCGTAATCGAATGGAATTTGGGTATGACGTGGCCGAGGTGTCAAATCCAAATGACCTACAAAATTCCTCAGACAAACCCTTTGTCTATTGTCTCTCAAAACCTCCACTCTGACAACTTCAAACTTCCTAAATGTGTTTAGTCTCTATAACTGCATTCGGTGCTTAAAAATGGAAGAAAAGAAAACAAAATGTCTTGATTTTTTTTCCCCCTAACTACAATCTAAAACACTACAGGGTGTCCCAAAAGTCTCCACACGCAGGGGACTCTGTTTGCCAGCACCACGTCGGTTGAGCTTCGTCAGTGGGTGTTGGTGGACGTCCACTTCTCGGTTGGGCCAAATAAGTTTGGCATCAGTGTGGTGTGTGATGTGCTCGCCATGTTTCCTGTTAAAGTCCATCGCAACCTTGCGCCAGCTTCCCGATCCAGCCATGAGAATGATTTCAATACGTTCTTCTTTTGTCAAAGGCGTTCTTAAAGGCTCCCTGAAAAAAATATAATATAAACTAAGTACGAAAAAAAAAATTCGGAAGACATTTTGCTAAAAAGTGTAGATTTCCCTTCTGTATGGAGACTTTTGGGACACCCTGTATAACCAAACTTAAAGCAATGAACCAGCTCTAAGACTTGTGAGTATTTTCAGGATTAAAATGCCTGTTTTTGAAAAAATCCTAATAACTGATTATTTGCACATTATGTTATTTCATGTTATACCATAGTGTCTGTTGAATTCTCAAATCTAATTGGTCAGAATGTGCTGATTAATTTTCTATAACGGCAGCTTTGACATATTTGAAAATATCTGGGGGAAAAAAAAGCATCTACTAAATATTATATAACAAGGCTCAATGAAGTCCATGATTTTTGCAGCTATACTTTATTCCATCATTTGTGATTTATTTCATTCGTGGCTTGAATGAATTTTAACCAACAGAATGTTTTTTGTACTTTGTCTTGATTTCTAGTGATGTATCAAACCCATAGTGAACCCCTTGAAATAAATTTTTGCCTTTTTTCTCTGTCCAGTATGGTCCAGTGGTTCTCAAACGTTTTGTAGCCAGGGGCCTGTTTAACTGTTTAAAATAAGTTTCACAGACCCCGTCAGTATGGATTTATTTCCAGAACATTATTAAAATAATATTTTAAACTTGCTATACCTGAATTTTCCACTGAGAAAAAACATAAACGCTGAGTTCACTTTGGTGCATGGACCCCTAAATTAAATATCCCTAAAGTATGGGTTGTGATTTTCACCAATCTTAATGATTTTTTAAAAAATTTTTAAATGGCTATGCTTCACTGATCCCACTTTGAGAACCACTGCATTATGCTACACCAGAATAGAAAATATATGAACTGTATATTTAAATATGTATTTCTGCATTGCGCTGATAAACTGCCAAAGACTAAACCATTGCTTTTAAGAAGACTAGCTTAGAAAAATATTAAAGTTTTGTGCGCTTCAGTGTTACCATCGTGTATCGTTCATTATCTTTTATATGAAGTTCCTAATAGTACACTCATTTTCCCTCGTGTGTTCTACCTTCAGCATGGTGCCTGCGTTAACGCAACGGACCTGTGGCAGTTCACGCCGCTGCACGAGGCGGCCTCCAAGAACCGTGTGGAGGTGTGTTCCCTCCTGCTGAGCCACGGAGCCGACCCCACCTTCCTCAACTGCCACAACAAGAGCGCCATCGACCTGGCGCCCACCGCCCTCCTCAGAGATCGCCTGGCCTGTAAGCGCTAAACGTTGTGCCAGAAACACCATTGTTGAAGTGAACACACACCCGGAGTGGCCAGCATTTTTTGCTGAGGCGCCAGGGAGCCTCAGTGGTGGTATTGAGGGTGGAAGAGAGCACTGGTCATACACTCCCCCCACCTACAATCTGGTCATACACTCCCCCCACCTGACGGACCTGAGACTCGAACCCATGACCTTCAAGTTCACCTTCGGGTTACAAGTCCGACTCTCTGACCACGACTGCCCCGGTTTGGCCTAATGCAGCAGTTTGGCTGCAGATTTGTGCTAGTGTCAGTATTTGTAACAGAATCATTAATGACGTCATGCAGACTGACAGCTGTAGTATTGAGTAATTGTTAGCTCCTCACCTGAGGAGCTTCACTGTTTCTGCCACAACAAGAGCACAGTTGGATTAGTTGAAGCAATGATAGATGATCTGGTAATAATTATAATATCACAATATTAAAATAAAGTTTTAATAATGTTTTAGAAGTACCAGTCATACTTAGAATACATGCATTCATCATGCTAGCAAAACTCACCTCATCGTCCAGAGAAGGTGAGTTTGAATCCCAATGATGCCACAGGTATCCGTGGCTGGGAGCCCAAGAGAGCAAAAGTGGCCGTGCTGTCAGAGAGGGACGGGTGGCATACTCTCTGTCACATACCAGTCACAGCAACACTAGCCAATCATGGGCGTCCGTGAGCTCGCGCATGCAGAAGTGGGCGGATAGCGCTTTCCTCCGAGTGTGTTACGCCGCACCCTGATATTATATGAGCAGTAGTAGCCTTGGAGGAAGCACGTGATAGCCTTCGCCCTCCCTTTGGTTTCAGCTGCTGTGTGATGGGCAGAACTGCCTGGTGGGTGGGACTCGGCCATGACTAAAATTACAGAGAAAATCAGGGGAAAAAATCTCCCCAAAACAGATTATAAAGGCCAATTGCCTTGACTTGTTCAGCTTTTCAAAAAGATTGATGTGAATTAAAAAAAATAACTTAAGACATCTGGTCTTTAGAAAAGTTTTTCTTCATGATATGATTGCGTTTTATACAAATAGATAGAATAATTTCATTTTGGTCCGAATGATATTTGATTATTAGATATTAGCACCTAAAGCACAAGAAATGAGTATTTAAGAAATGAACTGGTGGTTCGGATGGAAATGGGCGCTAACTGTGTTGATGTTTCCTCCAGATGAGTTCAGAGGTTACGCTCTACTTCAGGCAGCGCGCGAGGCTGATCTCTTCCGCCTTAAAAAACACCTCTCGCTGGAGACCATCAACTTCAAACATCCCCAAACCCATGAGACGGCTCTGGTACGGTACTCTTTAAAAAAAAAAAAAAAAAAAAAATCTAAAAATTCTTTCATGGGTGCCATTACGGTAGCTGTTTTTTTTTTTTTGTTTTTTTTTGTAGTTATATCTCAATATTTATTCATCTCCTTGAACTTTTCCACATTTTGTAGTGTTACAGTTTGGAACTGAAATGGACTTATTCACTATATGGTCAAAAGTTTGTGGACACCTGACCATCACAGCCATATGCGCTTTTGTTGAACATCTCGTTCCAGATTTAATCCCCACTTTGCTGTTATAATAATCTCCACTCTTCTGGGAAGGCTGGTTACTAGATTATGGAGCGGGGCTGTGGGGATTTGTGCTCATTCAAGATTCAGGTTTATTTGTCATGTACACAAAATATCAGGGACAGTTGTGCATTTGTAAACAGTTGTAAATGCTTGTTGTGAGGCTTGGGTACTCTACAGCTGTGCAGTAGAAAGAATATACATAAGAAGGTAAGGGGGAAGGAGAAAAAGATTATTTACAAATACAATATATATACAAAATATGCATAGTCTATTAGGGAACTGGTATATATGCCCAGTAAGGGTGTAGGTAAAGTGCAGATCCTAACTGTAAACACTGGAATATGTGCAGTCACAGTACGTGTACAAGAGTGCAAAAGGTGGTAAAAATAAATAGTAGCCGTGTGCAATTGTAGTGTCTAAAGAGTCATTTATAGACATAGGAGAGCAAACACACGAGCATTAGTGAGGTCAGGCGCTGATGTTTGGTGAGGAGGCCTGGGGTGCAGTCAGTGTTCCAGTTCATCCCAAAGGTGTTCAGTGGGGTTGAGATCAGGGCTCTGTGCAGGACACTCGAGTTCTTCCACTCCAACCATGTCATCATGCTGAAAGAGGTTTGGGCCCCAGATTTTGTTAGAGATTTTGTTGTTCATACCTGAACAACCAGCATCATGAAGATCAAGGAGCTATCAAAACAAGCCCAGGACAAACAAAAAGAAAAAAATCCCAAACTTTGAACATCCTGCAGAGCGCCATTAAATCCAACATTAAATAAATGGAAAAATATGACTTAACCATGACTCTACCTAGAGGAGACCTTCCACCAAAATTCAGGTGGACCAGGTAAAGAGGGAATTATTCAGAAAAGCTACAAAGAGGCCAATGGTAATGGTCAACATGATGCTACCACCACCATGCTTCACTGTGCTGATGGTGACATATAATCCCAATTGAGTCCATTCCAGTTCCAAATTGTAACACTGTGAAATACAGAAAAGCTCAAATTTGGTAAATACTGCAAGCTCTCCATATCAAACTGGCAGAGATGCAGCGGTGTCCGTATTTTATGTATGTCTGCTTCCCAGCCTCTTAGTAAAATTCTTAACCAAAAAGCTGCAATAATACTGACCTTCTCTATTTTTGGCAGCACTGCGCCTCTGCCTCACCTTATCCTAAGAGGAAGCAAGTGTGTGAGATTCTGCTGAGGAAGGGCGCCAATATAAACGACAAGACAAAGGAGTGAGTCAGACACCTAGTGTTACTGCTTGCAGCTTTACGGTGTGCTATCCACACTCATTGCCACAGAAGGATATTTTTAGACAGGCAGGTTAAGTAAATAGCAGTCCTGTTGAGTGATGGTGTGTTGTTGTTAATATTATTCATCTCACCTCCTAACACTAGAGTGCTGAAAGTCCAATTAGCATATCATGTGTTTTAAATAGCACCCCGATTGTTATAGCTTAGCTCTTTTTCCATTAGTTGTCATATTTCGGTGCTTTTACACCCCTTAGGCAAGCCTTAAAAGACTTTTTCTAATAGTATAAATAGTATACAGTATATTGCTGAAATATCATTTATTATCATTATACATTTCAGCTTTATTTTAATTATACAGATCAGACTTTTTGTCTGATCACAGCTCCTATGTTAATGCTAATGTGATTTTCAGTGTTACGTTAGTACCAGTGTGCCTTCTCCTAAATACTAGAGTAACGCACCTACTATAACAAACTCTAACAGCCTTTCCTATTGGCTGTTGTTAAACTGCAGGCTGTTATGCAGCTGAGTGAAAAATGTCACTTCCTAAAATACCCATCTGCCTCGTTAACACTTCCTTTTTATTTTTTATTTTTTCCTTTCGCAGCCTCCTGACGCCGCTGCATGTCGCCGCTGAGAAGTCCCACAACGACATCATCGAACTGTTAGTGAAGCACGAAGCCAAAGTAAGCACAGTTATCAACTTTCCTCGCACACTTTGCCGTTGTTGATGAAAACAGATGTCAGAGTGAGATAGCCAAGCTCGGGGTGTGCGTTGCCGTTTGTGTCCAGGTCAACGCGGTGGACAGTCAGGGGCAGACGCCGCTGCACAGGGCCGCTCAGTGTGGACATCTGCAGAGCTGCAGACTGCTAATGAGCGCTGGCTCGGACCCGCTCATCACCTCACTGCAGGGCTTCACACCCTCCCAGCTCTCCAAAGACACCATCCAGGACATACTGCAGGGTGAGCGAGCTGACTAGCAGCTTTATAATCACTAATGGCTTAAGCAGGAAAATGAAAAGGAAATGGAAAAAAAAAAAAAAGAAACATTAAAAGGACCCTCAGTAATCATTTTAACTATTGATACTCCTGTTGCGATTATGCCTGCTCGCCTCTGACAGTGGTGGCTCAGTATTTAGAGCGAGGTTTCTTTCATTTTTTTTTTTTTAAATAAAGTGCAATCCTTATTTTTAAAGCGCTCTGAGGAATACTAATGCTTCATCTACAAATGACTAAAAATAATCTGCTTCCAAATGAACATTTCTTGAGAGTTCTCAGTACCTCAACATCCATTTCACACACCATCTCTTGCTATAATTTTAGAATTTTTTAAAATAATTTTTGCCCACAGCCATGCTAGTGTCTATTACAATACGCTAAGATGAGATGAGATGAGATGTACCTTTATTGATCGCCTCTAGGGGAAATTAGGTAGGAAGAATAACATCATAGAAAAGAATTTTCATAAATACCTATACATCCGGAGTAATATATAATAAAAAATATTAGAAATAATAGAAACAATAAAATAGACCAGTGTGCATGTACATATGCTAGAGTTCTATTTATATACACATATGCAGTATCCTTGGTATGTATATACATGTGGAATAGCAATTAACTGTTGAGTGTGTGTGTGTTTGTGTTGCATTGTGGGGTCTGATGGCACGAAATTGAACGTGCTCTTAAGCCACCTCAGCTCAGCATAGAGAGGATGTGAAGGATTGGCCATGATAGCTTCCAGTTTCCCTCTCATCCTCTTCCCAATCGCTGCCTCCGCACTGTCCAGTTCCATCCCTGTCACAGAGCTGGCCTTCATCACCAGAATGATTACGTTAGAATAATTCTGCTCTCCGATCTCATGATCCTTCAATTTAAAGTTCTGTCATAAACATGCATGTTTACATGTTAACATGAATTTTATAGCCACTTTGTATAAGTTATTGAAGTTCTAGATCTTCAAAGAAAAATCTGGGATGCCATTAAAAATAACGCAATACATAATATGTTCATACCATATGGTCAGTTCCTTTTCCTTTTCCACCTATGTCTCGGAAAGTTGAGCTCAGGGATGTGCGAAAGCATGCAAATTATATGCAGGTGCACAGAATACAGTATATACAGAAAAACAACACGTGAAAAACAAGAACAGGACATCACTACATACAGCATTAAAATTAAAATTCTTACTTTTGTATTCTCTTCTTTTCGGTGTATAAAATGCTGAACTTTTTGCAACTCTGAAGTGCTGATGTTGCTGTTTTGTGTGAGCAGCTTGTCTTTTCTCCACTAGAAGGAGTGCTGGCAGGGAATTTGGACGCAGAAAGGCAGCTGCTGGAGGCCTCCAAGTCAGGAGACCTGGAGACTGTAAAGGTAAGCAGAGTGATTATTTACTCCACTGAACACACCCTCTATGATCAGCGAGCTTCCTTAAACCGCCATCTTGTGTTTACTGCTTTTATAGGAAAACAGCTGTAAGCTATGCACAGCTCTCAGTGATACATAATATAATAAATATCCAGCAATCCAACAGTCCTCCTGATGGCAAGTGTGTGTCCATATGTGGGAGTGTATTTTCAATGTTCCACTTTGAGGCTGGAGCTTTGCAGCAGGAAATAATATTATTTATTATTGTGTGTTGTCGTTGCAGAAGCTGTGCACACTACAGAATGTGAACTGCAGGGACGCAGAGGGACGTCAGTCCACACCGCTGCACTTTGCAGCTGGCTACAACCGCGTGGCCGTGGTGGAGTACCTGCTGCAGCACGGTGCTGACGTACACGCTAAAGATAAAGGGTGCAAACTCCTTTCCCGACATTCCCGTTCCACGTATTTGTCATCTAGGAAGACCCTGATTTACAAGGGGTATGTTTTTGGTTATTCTTGCTTTAGAGGCCTGGTTCCGTTACATAACGCATGCTCATATGGACACTACGAGGTGGCGGAGCTGCTGGTGATACATGGCGCTGTGATTAACGTGGCCGACCTGTGGAAGTTTACGCCGTTGCACGAGGCTGCTGCAAAGGGCAAGTACGAGATCTGCAAACTGCTGCTCCAGGTAAGAACTTATTTCTGCCCTTTTCTATAATTCAAATTTACAGTCATGAATTAACCACAACATCTATTTTAAAAAAGCTTAATATGGTTGCAGTTAATATTTTGCATAGTTATAAAGATGTATTTTTTTTTGGTTTACTTTTTATTCAAATGTTTGATATTGAAAATAAAAAATAGTCATATATGAAGGAATTTATTCATAAATCATTCACAGGAGTATTTACACAAGAAGTGTTCGTGTTCGTGAAAATACAGTTAGGTTGGAAAATGTTCATGTCCTATTAGAGTTTGTGTAAATTTGTGTAGAACAAGATTCACTAATGTGTGTAAATTGTGTAACTGGCATGATTCACTGCAAACTGATATATGTTTCTAAGTTTAAGTAACTTATTTATCACAGTTTCACACAGGAATTGTTTGAATTTTGTGTGATTTTGTGAAACTCACTCATTTCATATTAATGATCTGAAAGAAAGCAATCCAAACACAAAGTCTTTAGTAGCTGATGAGCTGCAGTGGCTGAGCTGCCTTAGTGGATTATCTAGCACACACTGTATTTAGGAGGCTCTCTTTTAACCAGTCTTCATTTTGTTGTTTTCAGCTCTTGGTCAGCTTTGCCTTTTATGGTGTTTTATAGTTTTATAGTCACATATGGCACTAAATATAAATATGTCACTAAATATAAATATTTATATGTCGCTAAATGTAACTCATTTTTGCCGTGAATGTGATTGGTCATGTATAGATGATTGGAATTTGTCAACGAAAGATTGTGAATACTTTTGTAAGTCTGGAGGGAACATTTTAGTTCGGTTTTAAAAAAAAGTTGATAAATGAGGCCCTATGTTGTTATACTGTTGTTGAGTAACTTTAATGGTATCCAGTTATATGGGTAGTTTCACTAATTCCACCCCTGTCTGTGTCCCCAGCATGGTGCAGATCCAACCAAGAAGAATCGTGATGGGAACACGCCTCTGGACCTGGTGAAGGAGGGGGACACGGACATCCAGGACCTGCTGAGGGGAGACGCGGCGCTGCTGGATGCTGCCAAGAAAGGCTGTCTGACCCGGGTGAAAAAACTCTGCAGCCCAGGGAACGTCAACTGCAGGGACACACAGGGACGCCACTCCACACCACTCCATCTGGCAGGTTAGCGCACATGACGGGGTTTTGCATACACACACACACACGCACCACCAGTACTATCTGATGTAGCTTAATTTACATATATATATATATATATATATATATATATATATATATATATATATATATATATA
>CM040986.1:6011778-6026476 GCA_022985145.1 Pangasius djambal | reverse complement strand
GCTGGAATTCACTGAGCTCCTGAGAGCGGCCCATTCTTTCACAAATGTTTGTAAAAACAGTCTGCATGCCTAAGTGCTTGATTTTATACACCTGTGGCCAGGCCAAGTGATTAGGACACCTGATTCTGATCATTTGGATGGGTGACTGAATACTTTTGGTAATATAGTGTATATACTGTATATAAAATAACATAATAAATATATAAGATATATTTAAGATAAAAATACTTACTGCTACTTACGGCACTTACTGCTGCTCTCTAGTGCGCAACTGAAATGAGAAATGCTGATCTTAAAATAGTTAATAAATAGATATTGGTGGTGTTCCTGTTAAAGGGTTTGTTTTTTAATATATGAACAACAACTTAAAATGAGCTGAAAGCATAGCAGATGAATGCTTGGTCAGCTTATCCTTCAAACCATAGGCACACTTTCTCATCAAATTAAGACAAATATTAGCCTTATTTTGTTCATTCGACCACTTGAATACCAAATTAAAAGCATGAGATCATGACCTTGAGTTCTTCAGCATCTTGTGGCTGCATTATGTTGTGTGCACAAATGACTATTGGAATATTGTGTAAAAAAAAAAAAAGGATGCAAAGTAATAGGATGTGTTGGATCAAGTACTGTTTTTTTTATAAACTTTTGAATAATTAGGGTTGAAGCAATATTGGCAAATGAAACCAAATTTGGAGGTATTGTGATAGGGCTATTCATACAGCAGCAAACTGGCAATATACTGGATTCCTATTAGATGTTTACTTCAATGCTTGCCATCTTCTCATTCGTGTATCGTCATATTAGTCTTTTTATTTTTAATTTTTTAAACTGTCTCTTGCTTTTATGTTCTATTTCATCGTATTACAATTGACAGCAAAGGGGAAAAACGCTATTTCTGTCTTTAGTCCGCATTTTCTATCCCTGATTTTTTACGGATTTAAAGGCAAGTGCTTCTGTCTAGAATCTATTGAAAAACCTGTCTCTGATGCAAGGCAACCATGGACGTATGACCTACGTGCAGGTAATTTGCATACTCTGAATGGGGAGCCTATAAAATAGGCTTAAGTAGGTGCGTAACCCATCTCTGAATATGAGTAACTTTCCCAATGTAAATATTGATACAACTTTTGGACTTAAGTCGCCCGCTCTGAATATGGCCACATGTCTTTACTCTACTGAGTGTACAGCGTATAGAATATAGTATACAGTATACTGGACTGCATATTCAAGCACATAAGAGTATGTTAGCTAGTTAGCAATTATAACAATAGCTTCTTTTTTTTTTTCAACATAATATTATGTAGCTAGTAGCCAGTTTATCAGGACAGGGTTCTCCCCAGCCTGCATTCACAGTCCAGCTAAATGAGGTTTAATGATTTGACATTTTAATGATTTGACATTTTGTGTTGTTGTTTGACAGCTGGTTATAATAACCTGGAGGTGGCAGAGTATTTGCTGCAGCATGGCGCGGAGGTGAACTCGCAGGACAAAGGAGGTCTCATTCCTTTACATAACGCCGCTTCCTATGGGGTGAGTCTCAAACACACTTTAAGACTGTGCCTTTTCTTTTTATCCCAGACCTGCCAACTTTTACACATTTTCTGCACAAGCAGTTTGACAGTTGCGCAGGTGTTTTGTGCCCCCTCTTCCGCATCTCACATTAGAAATAGTCTTTATTTACTCACTTGAAAGATGCGGTTCGCTCACTTCCTGTCGAGTTAAACGGACAGCATTTTCAGTTCATTGATGTGAAATAAAACCATGCATATATGCGCACTAAGGTTTCTACCATAGACAAGTGATCTGTAAATGGACTATATCGAAATATACCGCGTTGCGTTAATTGATGCACTCTCTTGTACAGAAAATGCGCTCAAATTTGGATAAACCGTCCAAGCACTCATCTACTGCGTTTACAGCTCACTTTAAGTATATGTAGTTCATAATTTTATCCATAAAATGCACTTCTCAAGGTTAAGATACTAGATAAGTTTCTTCTGATCTCCCCTGTGCCCAAAAAACAGCCATTCCACTGACGTGATGCTGCATTATAATTTCATGATATAATAATCATTATATACATGAAATATATACATCATATATATCTGAATATGCCTATTTAAGCACTTGGACAGATGATGAGGAACTTTTGCCTGAAACTTCCTGTTCATTTGGAATGCTTGTATTAGCAGATTATGAGTATCTGGTTAGTAGATTTAGTAGGTAGTGCAATGGTTTAGGTGATAAGAGTAGTGTGTCCTCGTGAAAGATGAAATGAAACCTACACCACTGCCTGCAGGCCGATTATCAGTGAAACGTGTCTGCTTGGTTAAAGCACAACCCTGATCTTCTAGGAAAAATGGAAGCAGCTTTTAAACTCAAAAGCCCAGCAGAGCTAATCATACTAATGTGCTCGTCTCAGCCTGATGTCTACTCGGAATTCAGGGCCACAGGTCCATGTATGAATACAGAGTACTTAGCAAGACCGAGGTTTCCTGAAAGCGTTGTAGGTGTCTGATATTGTTAGGTTCAAATAGAATGTAAACAAAATGCTAGATTTTGTTGGGGCAGGACAACATGAACAACGACATAGCCTCAAACAAAATGAAGTCAAGAGGCTATTACACCTGAATTATGCTATAGGCTACTATCTAGTGAGAGCTGACAACTTTCAGTCATCCAGCATACAGTCTAGCGGCTCGTTCTGAGTGGTTTTAGATGTATCTTTGTTCAGCTGTGATCGATACAGCAGATGTGTTTCCGACTCCATTAACCAGGTTTGAAAGGTTTCAGGAAACCTCCCAGCTACATCTCAAAAACCACACAAAGACCTGAAACTATTTGGCCATTGGAAAGGGGAGATGCATTTTTCTTCTTTTTCTTAGCGTTTGTGTGGCCAACGAGGTCACCGTGGTGCGCGCGCATTTCTCATTTCACTCCATAAACCCATATTACCTCTTCCCTTTGCAATATGCTGTTCCTTACAATAGAAGTGGTTCTGTACATCACAGACACACTGTCTGCACTTACACTTTGTCGTTGTTTAGCGGAAATTTAGAGGATTATTTGCTATAAAACAAGATCTTGGTGGCCACGGAGGATTTTTAAAGTAGCACTGGGGAAGCTGGCAACCCCATCATTAACTGTGCTGTCTGCTGCGCCTCCTTCGCTGAAAATGTTTATAGAGCAAGCATTGATTCCTGCCCCACTGGCCTCTTTTAGCACTTGTTGCAGTTCTTGTTTTTGACCACTAGGTGCAATAATAACTATGGAGTTACATGGGGCAGTGAACGAGCTGCCCCACGATTGTGCATCGTCTAGAAAGGCGAACAAATCAATGAAACATCAGCTTCAGTATGTAAAATAGCACAATGTTTTAAAAAATCCTTGGCTACTCGAGTTTTTATTTTTTATTTTTATTTCAACTTAATTTAAAATGTATAGAGTTGCGAATGAGGACTTTATAAAGATTTAATTTTTTTGAACGGCTGATATACTGCATATCACATGGACGAGCCGCCACTGCTATTAGCATAAACACCCAGTTTAGTTATATTTAACTATATAAGTTTTAGTTATATTTAACTATATAACAGTCTATAACTGTAGCCTTACTAAGATTAGAAATAAAGAGGCTTGTGTGTGTGTGTGTGTGTGTGTGTGTGTGCAGCCAGATTTTGTGTTTGCCATTATTGGGAGTATTGTGAGTGATTTACGAAAGGTTTTCAGAGGTTTCAAAGGCTCATACTGGGCTGAAAAAAGTGTGCGCCTTTGTAGAGGGGAAATGTGTCTGGTGTGTCGAGGGTGGGATCGCCAAATCAACAAACTACACCACGGGCAGGAAATCGGAGCAAGCCGTGTGTTTGGTGTTTCACAGCACATGGACGTGGCTGCATTGCTCATCAAGTACAACGCATGCGTCAATGCCACTGATAAGTGGGCGTTCACGCCGCTGCATGAGGCTGCTCAGAAAGGGAGGACGCAGCTGTGCGCACTGCTGCTTGCACACGGTGCCGATCCTACACTACGCAACCAGGAAGGCCAGTCGCCGCTGGACCTTGTGACGGTATCCCATTAGTCCCTCTGCTCGCTTTGCATCCTCACACGGGCGAGGGGGTTCTTTATTCTGACCCCTTCACACATTTTCCATCAGCTGTGTTGCTCATCTGTGCCTCAAAGTGTGCTCAGAGTGTGCTGCTTAAAGGTGCAATAAGCATTTTTAAGTCACATGGTAAATCCAGCTGCAAAATAAAGAGTAGGAAGAAGCTAGCTTTGTAGAAAAGGCATAGAATAGATTTTAAGTGTACTTTATTATATGGGTCATTCCATGAAAACTGCAGCCATTCAAACGTTTATAAATCTTTGGCAATAAAATTTAACATTGCAGTGGATATTGCTAAATTTCATGATTAATGTAAAGTGTTATACCTTGAGATACATACATAAGATACATACATACATAATTCCAATGTCATCCTGTTCCTAACTACTCTGAAAACATAATGTTCTTCTAAAATCTCCCCATTAATTAGTGTCAGAAATTGTGACATTCCTAACCTTACATAATGAAGTAATTCTTTTTTGCTTTAATTCCTACCCTTTCCTGTAATAAAAGTCTTCATCATAACTTTTTTGGGTGCGAGGTCTTTTAAAAGTCATTGCGTTGGGTTACGTTCAAACTGTTTTAATAAAACAAGGTTTCCGTTAGCAACAATATTTCTGTGTCAGTCGGTCAAGCACAATATACGGTATTTAAAAAACAGAGGAAAATTACCAGGACTTAAGATTAGAGGCAACATTTTATCAAAATTTTAAAATCAACATTTCAAATTTTGTAGTCTTATCGTGTCCCGTTTTGGGTATGTTACGCTCAAAACAGCCGCAGCCTTATTCCCTAGCTTCGAATTTCCCACCGGACCCGACATTCAGGCGTGATGTGTATCACCCAAGCGTACTTACGGGTCTCCTGTGATAATTATTCAACATGGAGGATCGCAAGCGTTTTGACAGTCTGTGATGCTCGTACCCAGGTAAGTTACACCATGTTACACTTGCAACGGTTCATGAAGTCACTCAATTAATATGTATCGCAAATGCATTATCATAAAAACTAAAATAACTGATATGGTTTTACCTTAAATTTTTTTTTTTTTTTACCTCTGGTGATGCACTCCGTACCTAATAAAACCTCGACTTCAGTGTTCTGAATCCTTCTTTCTGATTGGCCCGAAAATAGGCTAAAGCGTTATCTTGAAATATTCAAGTTATTGAGATTGGTCCAAATTGTTGACTATTTTCAAACTTTGGTTAACGTTATTTATTGACTTATCAAATGTTTTCCTATTTTTTTTAAAAGAACATTTTTACTGATGAATTCATTGTTATTTTCGTGTCCGTGTTACATGCGCAAGGCAGTAAATGTGATGCCTCATAACTCATGTTTGACTGGAGATGTTAGCTTTTGAACCATACGCCGTTATGTCTGACGGTAATGTCAGCGTAAGGGTGGGAGTGTTGTTCAAAATTCCTTTTTTTTTTCTTTTTTTTGAATTTTACCCTCATGTCACAGATTGGCTGCAGTTTTCATGGAGTGACCTATACACAACATGGAAAAAAAAAACTAGTGTTGGGCATATACTGGTAAAATTGGTAATTTGGTATAAATTTTTAAATACAGTTTCTATAGCAGTTGAACAACACTACAAGAGCAGGTAATGTAGGGAAATTTAAAAAGCAGGCAGCTTAAATGCCCAGCATGTAGATGGTTTTCAAACATCTGGGTGTTTCCCGATTGTTGGATGTGATTGGAGTGTTTAAGCTAAAGTAGTTTAAGCTAAGAAGCCAGGTTAGCTAGCAAACGCTAGTGAGTCGAAGGGCTGATGATGTGCTTGCATTTACCCATGTGTACTCCAGATGGAATTATCCACATGCAATTAATGCCCTGCATTAGTTTGATGCGTTTCTTGTGTGCGTCCTCAGAAGTTAATGCTACACTCGCTGTCTCAAATAACATACTTGTGTACTAGTCTAGATTATTTTTGTACGTGCTAATCATAGTCCATTTCCATATAAAACAGCTAATGTGTGAATTAGGGCTGCAGCAAACAAATTTTAGAAACGAGCAATCTGTGTTTTGTTTTATTCCTTGTTCTGTTGCAGAAAAAAATAAGGAATTTGACCATTAAAAAAACACAAGATATAAGAAATTACTGGATTTAAATGGATCTTTATCACTGCATCTTGATCGAAACTGGACTCAATCAGTAGACTAATCATTGCTAATCACTTGATGTTGCATTATCATCAGTCTTTAAAAGGCTATACTTAACCAGCCTGTCTAAGCTATGAAGCTGTTACACATATTTTACTACTGTACTGAAAAAAAACCCATCGAGTTCCTTTTGCATGAAAGAGTATGTAAGAAGTAAGGAATAAAATACACAGGTCATGCTGTTATAAGAAAATGATCAACAACGGGGTGGTGTGATGTCACCCTCTGCAATTTGCCAGCACTAACAGTTTTTTTATTAAGTAAAAAAACGTCATACTTTTTATATATTTTAGCTCGTATAACATCCATGAACCAATCAACACTTATCACCTCTAACAGTTATAAACATGGTATGTAGTTTGTCACATTTCTGAGAAACCTCGCTGATGTGGTGAGGCTTCCTGTTTTGTTTTCCGGACTTTTTCCCCAACTTGATCTTTCCACCAATTCCCACCCACTATCTAACTCCGCTTATCACAGCACTGTTACCAACTGGGGACAGTGGGGAAAACACTTGCTTCCTTCCTTCCACGTGAAGCTAGCCTCTGCATCTTTTCAAACTGCTGCTCATGCTCGTGACAGGGCAGTGTAACACACTCAGAGGGAATTGCTGTCTGCCCTCATTTGCATGCATGAGCTCATAAATGCACAGGATTGGCTAGTGTTGCTGTGACTGACAGGGGAGATGCCTCTCCCACCCAGAGAGTACGGCCAGTTTAGCTTCCTTGGCTCTCCACCATGGATGGCTGAGGCACCGTCCAGTCTCTGGACAATAGGGCGAGCACTTTTCTGTTGTTCGAGAACCCTGGAGAGATGGAAGGAGCGTCTAGGACAAAGGACTTTATGCTTTCTGGTTTCTTGGTAACTCAAAAGAAAAGGGGGGGGGGGGGGTGGAACAACTATTTATAGCTATGCGAGTGATAACAGGAACTAACTTGTCTTGAGGTTTTACAACAAAAAATGTAACTATAAACAGTTAAAAGTTATGATGTGTCGCTCAGTAATACATTTAAAATTGTAATTGCTGGCAAATTGCTGTGGGATAAGAGAAATAATGCACTTAAGGGACATGCAGTTATTGGAAAATAATCCACTTTGGGGTGAGAACAGTAACTGTTTAGCAATGGGCCACATCACACCACCCTAGTCACTGATTATTTTCCTATAACAGCATGCCCCGTCATGTTGTATTCCTTACTCGATCAACACCTTCTGACCTTCTGAATAGCGCCATCTTTTCTGCGTTGGGGCTAAACAACAACTAAAAAACAAACAAAATACAGGAAAAGAACCAAAAACTGGAACAACAAAGGACTAGACCAAGCAAGGCAAGGCAAAGAAATCCCAATGTGGAAACAGAAATTACTCATGCTGCAAATGTGACGTGACGTCACGTGACGCGACGCGACGCGACGTGACAGCAACAGTGCAACCTCGTACGATGCTTCACAGCCAAGGAGGGAAAACACAGAACTTAAATAGGGTGACTAATTAGGGAAACATAAAACAGGTGTGCACAAACACAGGAAGTGAGGCAGACAACAAAAGAAGAAATTTTTAAAAATGAGTGCCCTCTGGTGGTCTGGGGAGGAATTGTCCATGGTTGACCTGACACCAATGCAGTATTACATAATAACTCGTTTTCATTGTTGGTTAAGTAAACAATGCGTAACATATAAAATCCACAATAAGGAATTGTCATAATGGACTTAATCAAATGTGTCGACTCATTGTTGCAGCCCTAGATTCCCATAGCCTATGAATCTTTGTACCAACCTTCTGGATCTTCTAAATTAGTGAATTAGTATAAGGTCATAGTGTGTTGTTTGAGACCGAGCTTACAACTACGAGGTTCATATTCATGATGATGTTAGCATCATCTTGCATCATGTCACGAGCGGATGAATGTGAAAGGATTGTGAATAACATCACCAGATGTTAAGAAGCATGCTCACTTTGCAGTGCAGGCGATATGTGCTGTGTATAGCCCTGTCTGTTTGTGAGTCTTGCCTCATTTTGTTGAATGTGTGCCTGAATGTTACTTGTGCTCTGCATCTGTGCTCACCACGTGTGAAACACTTAACTGTTTTTCACTCATCTGCAGTTGAACTGTGGATGTCAGACCTGCACTTGTTGTGTGTTCTGCTGGAAACGTAAGTTCTGTTCAGGTCAAAATGATCCATAAAAGTGCAACAATACTGTGTGGAACGATAATAATCATACACAGTGTTTCCATTGTAGCTCATCAGCCAAGTTTGATGAAGTTTGCTTCATTAATTTATGAGACTAATGTAGCTAACAAGTACGGGAAGCTTGTAGCTACTAGTACAGCAATGTGCAAACTGCATGCCTCCATCATTACACTCTCACACACTCGCATGCTGGTGCTCAGGATCTCAGACAGACTTGCTTATGTGGTTTTCAACACTGTGAAATAGTGATATCTATAATAATGGACAAAATGGATGTCAAAACAGTTAAAAACATAAGTAGCAGCCATTTTCAGTACAAACACACATAAGAGGCGTAGCTTTCGTATTTCCACACCTAAGAGGCGTAGCTTTCGTATTTCCACACCTAAGAGGTGTAGCTTTCGTATTTCCACACGTAAGAGGCGTAGCTTTCGTATTTCCACACGTAAGAGGCGTAGCTTTCGTATTTCCACACGTAAGAGGCGTAGCTTTCGTATTTCCACACGTAAGAGGCGTAGCTTTTGTATTTCCACACGTAAGAGGCGTAGCTTTCGTACTTCTACACATAACAGGCGTAGCTTTCGTATTTCCACACGTAAGAGGCGTAGCTTTCGTATTTCCACGCATTAGAGGCATAGCTTTCGTATTTCCACACGTAAGAGGCGTAGCTTTTGTACTTCTACACATAAGAGGCGTAGCTTTCGTATTTCCACTCATAAGAGGCGTAGCTTTTGTATTTCCACGCATTAGAGGCGTAGCTTTCGTATTTCCAAACATAAGAAGCGTAGCTTTCGTATTTCCACTCATAAGAGGTGTAGCTTTTGTACTTCCAGCATTTGAAGGTGAAATTGTATGTTAGAAGTGATTCGGCCGATAACACATTATATATTGAGACATTTCATTATTCTTATTCTTATGCGCACGTGGTTTTACTGAGCAAAATTCTGTTATTTGAGACGAATGTGGGATTTGGACACTAGCAGTCACTAGCAGATTTCATGTCCGGGCTATTTGTTTTTATCTGTAGTTGCCTGGCAGCCTGAAAGAGGAAAAACCCTACTTCCTGCTGACTTATTTTTAAAACGAAAGCTTCCATTAGGTGTGAAGGCTGTAACTATAGTGCATGCTACATGCTCTGAATCCCACCACCCGCTGCACTACACACAGCGGCCGAGCTGCGATCTGCTATCCACACCCCAGTTTTTACTGAACGGATTAATTGACATACACGGACGACATGTGCACTGCTAAACCATCATATCCCTCTCCTGCTCAATACATGCTGTCACCTAGCAGTTCAACAGTTTAATCGAGAGGAAATAAAGACGCTAGCCAGACTCGAATATCTTTTACTTGGGACACGAGGACACTAGCCGAAACATTTGTGAACATCTTGCTGACTTTTTGTTGAAAGTACAAACACTATGTAATATCATTAATGATTTACGTCATTTTAACTAGCCTAGACTAGGTTTCTAGCCAACCAAAAACATCGTACTGGACAAGCACACTAGGGCTTTTACTAGCCCTGTGGTTGGTAATAAATTTATGATTTGTCCACACCTGAGACATGCAGTCTGCAGAATGCTGAAGCGGTAGCTATAAGCTTCTCTTACTTGTTAGCTAGATTAGCATCCCAGAGCGAGTGCAAAACTAGATGCAAACTTGAGAGACTAAAAATGTCTCCAGCTACATATCTGACGACGTTTTTAGTAATGGGAGCATTGTGCATCATGTAAATCTGTTTAAAATGGTTTGGGTCAGTTTGATCTGAGAGGAACTAAAATGTTTGCGCTTTGTAAATCTGAAACGTGTGTGACTGTAGTAGCTGTCACATGACCACCATCAGGAGAATATGATGCTTTGCATGACAAAGGCTTTTCTTAAACGTAGCCAATAATTCTGACGAACGTGAGATATGTCGAGTGTTTTCAAATGAGTGAAATGTAGAGATGGCATGGGTCAGTGTGACATATGTTACGTAACAGCCTCTCACTCTTCCTCTTTCTCGTTTTTGTGTTCTCTCGCTCCAGGCCGATGATGTCCGCGCCTTGCTGACCGCGGCCATGCCGCCGTCTGCATTGCCGGCCTGCTACAAGCCGCAGGTCATCAGCATGTCAGCCTCCGCTGGCGCGGCGACCTCTGACCCCTCCTCTGGTCCGGGCTCCACCCCCCAGCCCTCCACCTCAGGTTTGGAGTCACAGGATGGCCTCTTGCCCGAGCTGCTGGGGCCGTCAGGGGGCGAGGGAGCTGTGGGAGTGGAGAAAGCCGAGGAGGGTGAGTGTGCGAGGCTCGGATTAGCAGTAATGGGTTTAGTGCGGTGCTTAGCAATGACCCAATGTCCCAAATACCCAGACGTAAGAATACAACTGTAAAAGTTATTCTGAAACCCACTGTGCATCTTGGATACATCTTTCATGCAAATGGACCTGATAGCGGGTGTGTGAGTGTAACTAATGCTGCATTCAGATGGTGTTCAGTTCACTGTGTTTCTGACAGGATTATACGATTTACATTTATTTTCTAATAACTCTGAGTGAGTTCGTGATGCAGAGTTGATGTTTCTTAATATAGCATATGTAGGTATTAAAATACAATTTGTGGACAATGCTAAGTTTCATTGTAGTGTAAATGTTATTTCTTATTTTTTTATCTGTTTAAATACGGATAACTCTCTACCGGCACACTTATAAACTGCGCATATTTGTGCATCCATTTTTATGGTTTTTTTAAATTTATATTTATATTTAATTTTCCTATTATCTAATCGCCTCATTACTATAAGGTTCTATCTAGGTTAAGAATGAATGGGAGATAAAACTTCATAATAGGCCTATTGTTGGCCTAGCTAGCCTAATTGTGTAACTAGCTAGCATGGTTCCCAGTTGCCTAGCAACAGTGCTCTCTCCCCTTTAGCTACAAGTTTCATGTGAAAGCATAAAATCACATTTTTCAAAAAATATCAAGGACACGAATATGGTTGAAAGACTTCTCTCTGCACAGGTGCAGCCTTGGAATTGAGTATGAGCCAGTTTCTTCATAAGCTTGGACTGGAGCATCTTCTGGAGATCTTCGACCGGGAGCAGGTGCACCAAACTTTGACCATATTTCTTAAAGCTTTGTGACATAAAACCACGCGAGCGGCTGCTTTATTTCAAACCCATAATCAAATCCTGGTAGTAAACCTGATAGTTAATTAGATCACTGATCCAAAAACCTTGTAGCACAGCCACGGTGGATGGAGTGTTCATAATGATACACTGTTCCACAAATATCAGGCATAATCATAAATCCACTCACTGTCCACTTTATTAGGAATGCTTGTACAGCTGCACAAGATCTAATCAGCCAATTATATGGCAGCAGTGCAAGGCAAAAAATCATGCAGATGCAGGTCAAGAGCTTCAGCTAATGTTCCCGTAAAACATCAGAATGAAGAAAAAGTGTGATCTCTGTGACTTTAACCGTGGCGTGGGTGTTGGTAGCAGATGGGCTGGTTTGAGTATTTCAGAAACTGCTGATCTCCTGGAATTTTCACACACAACAGTCTCTCGAGTTTACACAGAATGATGTGGAAAAACAAAAAAACACATCCTGTGAGCGGAGAGTCTACAGTCTGAAACACCGTGTTGATGAGAGAGATCAGAGGAGAACGACCAGACTGGTCTGAGCTGACAGGAAGTCTATAGTAACTCAAATAATCACTCTTTACAACCGTGGTGAGCAGAAAAGCATCTCAGAACGCACAACACATCAAACCTTGAGGAACCTGATGTGGTCTCCTGCTGGGAGCAGGGATCTGAGGCCATCATGGGCACAGACTCACCGAAACTGGACAGCTGAAGATTAGCGGGAAAAAAAATCACACTTTTTTCCAGTCTTCAGCTGTCCAGTTTCAGTGAGTCTGTAATCCATGATGGCCTCAGATCCCTGCTCTTGGCTGACAGAAGTGGAACCTGATGTGGTCTCCTGCTGTTGTTGTGTTGTGCGTTCTGAGATGCTTTTCTGCTCACCACAATTGTAAAGAGTGGTTATTGGAGTTACTATAGACTTCCTTTGATTCTCCTCTGATCTCTCCTATCAACAAGATGTTTCAGCCTGTAGACCCTCCACACACAATGTTTTTTGTTGTTGTTTTTCACACCATTCTGTGTAAAATCTAGAGACTGCTGTGTGTGAAAATCCCAGGAGATCAGCAGTTTCTGAAATACTCAAACCAGCTCATCTGGTACCAACAACCATGCCACAGTTAAAGTCACTAAGTATCACATTTTTTCCCCATTCTGTTGTTTGATGGTAACATTAACTGAAGCTCTTGTCCTGCATCTGCACGATGTTTTTGAATTGTGCTCCTGACACATGATTGGCTGATTGGATAACTGCAGAAATAAGCAGGTGTACAGGTGTTCCTATTAAAGTGACCAGTGAGTGTAGGTTTAATGTACTGTCATACGGTGGTTTTGGGAAGCTTCAGACGCGTATATCTGTACCATGTGATTGAACTGAGTTACATTAACACAATTAATTTTCGTATATCCAGCATGATATTGGATCACGTATTTTCAAAGCTCTGAATAAAATCGAGCTCAGTGCTCTCAACCGAACTGAGGATTGAATCCATGCTCCTGGCACTGCACGATATTGAAGAAAAACACGACATGCGATAACTTGTTAAATAATGCGATATGCGGTACTATAATGCTATAAGTGTGTAAAATCAATTTAAATTATATATGTACTGTATATATACTGTATATTTATATATTTAAAAACTGAAAATGACAATCACCATGAATGTTTCATGTTCTTGTGAGGAAAAGAAAGCAATCACTGCTGTCTGCATCGCCCTAGAACTTAGAGTTTTTCGTAACTTTTTGAATTATTAAAATCATTCCTTGCGATACGCATATCGCGATATTTACATTTGCGATATTTCGATCATTTCGATATACGGTGCAGCCCTAATCCTATGTAACTTGATCACACACAATCTACACAATTCAATCTAGTAATTAGAAACGTGTTTGAGTTTAGTGTAAGCAATGAAATCACGTTTTGATGAGAAACGTAATATTTTTGTGTCAGCTATACGTGATATAATTCTCTTAAATCTGACCGACCACATATTCTTCTTCTTCTTTTTTTTTTTTTTTTGCGTAGAGAAATTTGTATTTGTTATAAATGGTCCCACCATCTCTCAGGGTACAAGGAAGGCATGCATCGAGACTCTTCTCTGTTCTGGTGCCTAGGTGGTGGAATGAACTTCCCCTAGATGCCTGAACAGCTGAGTCACTGGCGGTCTTCAAACAATGTCTAAAGACGTACCGCTTCCTAAAGTACTTACATTAGCACTTTATATTATTCATATAATGTCTGAACATATATTGTCTGGACACTTGTTACTATATTACCTCCCCAACAGAGTTTTTGGACTGATGGTGTTCTCAGTTTGTGACCTAGCGAACCAGCATCGGGATGTATTTATTGATAGAGAATTCAGAGCACTTCTATAAGTCGCTCTGGATAAGGGGCGTCTGCCAAACGCCGTAAAAATGTAACTGTAAATGTTGTAAACTCTGCGTCATTTGATTTCTCCTCTCCTCTGTGGTGGTTAACTCGGTGCTCTGTTTAAAGATAACTCTGGACGTGCTGGTGGAAATGGGGCACAAAGAGCTGAAGGAGATCGGCATCAACGCCTACGGCCACAGGCACAAGATCATCAAAGGAGTGGAGAGGTTCATTACCGGACCTCAGAGTAAGTGCCGCTTGTCCTCCTGAGGAATTCTACACTGTGAGCTTTACCAAGATACGAGTCTCCGACTCAGACACTGCGCCCACAAACTATCTGATGCTTACTGTACTCTTAGATAGCCAATAACGAAAAGACGATATAGTATATCTACAGTATATTTTAATATTATAAGTATGATATGAGGAAAAAAGGTGAATACAGTACTGGGTGAATGAACAGATTGGAAAAAACAGCACTGACATGTCAGAAGGAGGAATTTGTATTTGCTGGGTATGGTGTAATTCTGTTTTAGTGCAGATTTCCTGTTGAAGGAAAAGCTTTAAGTTCAGCTTTTCTCCACCATTACATCATCACGCTGTAAGGGTAATATTAGAAATAAAACTATTCTCGTTATAATTGTGATATTTTTCTTGAAATCAGTGGAAATCAGTGGACTACAGTTAGAAGCAAAACAAAAGGTAAAACAGGAGGAACTGGCAT
>CM040986.1:5900776-6004987 GCA_022985145.1 Pangasius djambal | reverse complement strand
TGTGTGTCATCTTTAAATAGATGCAAAGCACAATTCGAGAGCACAGAGATGGTGGTCACGCTGGAGGAGTTTTCAACAGATACAACATTGTAAAGGTAAAACTGGATCCTTAACCTTTTTCTTTTCCTGCAAAGCTAAAATCTACTCCTGTATGAGGTTTGAGACAGGCTTGAGATTGTCCATTTTGGCTGTCCTGTATACAGATCCAGAAGGTGTGCAATAAGAAGCTGTGGGAGAGATACACACACCGCAGGAGGGAGGTGTCCGAGGAGAACCACAATCACTCCAACGAGCGCATGCTGTTCCACGGTGAGGCTTCCAGCCACTGTGTCCAGCAACCAATGTCCCATTGATTCAGGGCGTCTGATTAGTTATGCAATACAGCTGCAATTTATTTTTAAAAACCCAGTATTTTTAAGCTTCATCATCATTATTCGCAACTCCATTTATTGCTTAAGCAGAGAGTGAGATTAATCGTTATGGTTAGTCTGAAATTTGGCTTGATTCGCTTTCACACTAGAGTGGACTCAAAAAAAGAAAAAACGTTCTTTTATTCATTGGTTAGATGTGCAGCAATGCAAAAAAATAAAAATAAAAAGCCCCTAGAAATCTCAGAAGTCTGTGAGCATTCACCACAAGAAGCTGGAGCTTAATAAATAATTCATATATGATTATAGAAATAGCTAGTTTAAACATTTCTTTTCTTTTCTTTGTACTTTTCTTTTTTTTTTTTTAGCTCCACAGCTCTGTCCTTTGGGAAAGTTTGTGCCTCATGGATCAGTTTAACAAGTCGCATCCGATTACACAGAATATTTGGTTCATTTCCTGCAGTTTTGTTGCTTCAGAGTCATGCTCTCGCTGCAGATGAACCGCTCTAGGGTTTGCTTGGAAGCGGACAGAGACCTTGTCTCTCGGTTATCTCAGACTGGTTGCTGTGTTCTCACCTGCCTAACGGAACCTCACCGAGACGGTTAAAAGCATCTCGATTCAAATGGACTAAATGCTGCATCTTGGGAAGGCTCCCTAAGAGATCACGGGACTGCGTCGGGGACGTTACGAATCATTTTAACACTTTTATTTCACCGGGCTGCTCTCAAATGAGCTGAACATCACGTCTAAATTAAATTGGACTTTAGCACGATCAAATCCAGACAATGCTACAGCCATCAGTGGTCAGGTTTTCTCCAAGAGCGCATAATTGACCCTGATGGCTTTTGTCAATTTCCTGTCGATTAGATGGATGCTAGCCAATCACGAGTATCTGTTAGCTCATGTTAGCTCATCTGTTAGCGCTCTTGTTCAAGCTGCTGCGTGAACAGCGTACTGAAACAGTGGCTCACTTGCTAACCTTTGTCCTTTCACGGTTCCCGGGAATTAAAATATTTTAAATAATGCTTTCCAAAGTTAAAACAACTCATTTGCTCTGACAAGACTTATAATAATGCTTATGTATTTGCTAAATATTTGCTTCTCGATCCTGTAGGTTCTCCTTTCGTAAACGCCATCATCCACAAAGGCTTCGACGAGAGACACGCCTACATCGGAGGCATGTTCGGGGCCGGGATCTACTTTGCCGAGAACTCCTCCAAAAGTAACCAGTATGTGTATGGTATAGGAGGAGGCACTGGGTGTCCTCTTCACAAGGACAGGTCGTGCTACATGTGTCAGAGGTGAGACTTCGGCTCAGTCTGAATCATCTGCTGGCTGCTCATATTTTTAAGGACGCCATGTTTTCCCTTCGGCACATTTGCTGAAGGAAAGGTTCCATCTCACTCATGTTAAAGGGGAGCATTCCTACAGTGGTAGTAGATGTTTGCATTAAGAGTGCTTTGTCTCTCTGGCTCCAGGCAGCTGCTGTTCTGCCGTGTAACTCTCGGGAAGTCCTTCCTTCAGTTCAGTGCCATGAAGATGGCTCACTCTCCACCAGGCCACCACTCGGTGTCAGGCAGACCCAGCGTCAACGGCCTCGCCCTCGCCGAGTACGTCATCTACAGAGGAGAGCAGGTACTGTAGTCCTCTTTCTCTCGTCACACCGCTAGAGCTGTAAACAAACTGAAATAATCAGCAGATAACATGACGTCAAATATTCAGTGCCCTCCATTCTTACTGGCATCCTTTATAAAAGCAAGCAAAAATAAAATGTTTAAAATATATATTGCATACTATAATTCAAAATGTCCACTCAAACGATAGGAGAAACTATTTATCTTTTTGTTGCGTTCAATCATGTCCAGTTTCCCTACAGTATAAAATCTTTGTTATGAGGGGGAAAAAAAAAAAGGCAAGAAAACGCCGAACCTAAAACGTTTGTGTTGGGAGAAAACACGTTAAAAATAATGGTAACTTTGTTTAAATAAAAAATTTTTTTTTTGCTCATTATCATGAGGGGTGCCAATAATTCTGGAAGGCACTGTAAGTACAGTATACTGCTAAATACAGTATATCACAGTTGTAATACTACATAAACATAAACAGGCTTGGATAGAGAGCTCGAATTTTTCTTTAAGGGTTTCTTAAAGAGCAGGAACTCACACATTGGCTTTCCTCGTCACATGCTTCATCACATATCCAATCACAGACGAGCTGTGCTCTCTGACCCAGCGGTGGCTCTCTGGTCACCCTGGGATGTGAAAGAACCTTCCGGTCATTTCTATTAAACCTTAAATGCTGCACATTGGGGTCTCACAGGAATATCTGTGCTGTGGCGCTTTTGAAAAAAAAATATTGCTTTAATGAATATAGTTCTCTAGCCTTGGCACTTACATCCCAGCCCTGCTTTTTGTCCTATATAGCAATGTCTAACTGCAAAATTGTTTGTTTATTTGTTTTTTTAATTCTCATGATATTGTTCCTCCTCAGGCTTATCCTGAATATTTGATCACCTATCAGATTATCAAGCCGGATGGGACTATGGATTAAGACCCTGACTCTTCCGAAAGGACTGTTTTGCACACTGCATGCCCATTCTCATTAATACACTGTATAGAAATGTTTCGTTCCATCTTTTCTACTTTCCTTCCTTCGCACTTGATATTTATCATGTTAAACAGTTAACCGTCTACTCAACGTGTGCACTGATAACTGTCCTTTCCGCAGCAAAAGACCTCATACAGTCAGTCGCTAGCACTGTAAATCCACAGTTTTCAACAAGCCTAATGCATCACAAACGTGGCTTATTTATTTTACACAGCTGTAAGACAACTGTATATATATTTCTTTTGTACCAGCATGTTGACTTATTGATAATTGTATTATAAAGACTCTATGCTTGGATGATGTATTGTATAAAATCTATGCCGGTTTCAGAGGTACTTCTGGTTTGGAGGGAATCCAGTTAAAGCTACAGGATGTAAGATTTTGGAATTTTGGGAAAAAATTTTTTGGAAAAAAAAAAAAAACTTGTGGAAGAACATTTCGTAATATGGGTCGGATTCATCTCATGGCTGCGAGTGCCAGGTCATACGCATTCAGATGAGTTGTACGGCTAAATAACACCTGTGACGCTCAAGTATTTGTGACTCTGAGGATATCGGTAATCTGCTCTTATCGCCGTCTTCTGAAGTTTGCAGAAGTGCACGAGCGCAGGGTAAATGTGGAGTGATCAGACTCTAGCTAGCTAGCTAGCTAAAATATAGTGTTGAGAACGAACCTATAAAAAGTGGCCAATTATTTATCATAACTGAAAAAAAAGTATTTGGCAGGAACCAGATAGAGTAAGCACGCTAGTTAAAATCAACACCAGATGATGAAGAGATGGTGAGCCGAGCCCTTAAATCACTCTCGAATGATATAACCGAGTTCGAAATACAGAAATACGGAAAAACGGAGAAACCCAGAAACGCCTCCTGTAGGTCTATAGTACTCTAGAATAACTAGCTTTGCAACTGGCTAATGATGCAAACTACGCAGCAAGGATAAATAAGCTTAGTCTCTCTCGTGATTGGCTGCCAGCTCTAGTCTGTGACCCTGTAGCCAGACTTCTTTTGTGCCTAAAGTTGGGCTTGATGACCTTTTATGTATCTTAGCTGGCGTATGACGTATGTGTACAAACTTGCAGCCGATTCCAATCCGACATACGATTACAGGATTATCAGGGTGTCTCACAGCTCAGGAACATCATATTATACAGAATTTTATTGTCCCCTTAGTCGGCGGATTTTATTTCCTCCAAAAATCCTACACACTGTAGCTTTAAATACCATGGCTAAAGCAAGAAACATCACTGATTTATTGTTACGGCATTAAGTCAAACGTTCGTGGTGTCAGCTTCATTCCGTTTCAGTGGTGCTGTTCTCTGTTACATGTCCTACACATAGACAGGATGGATATTTGTCAAGGACAATCTCAAAATTATAAAAAAAAAAAAACCAGAATTTAAACTCATGTACCTGGGGACGGAGGAAATGGAGCTTATTCCTGCATTTCAGTATTGTTTTAATGCACCTTCAGCATTTCCTCTTGGCTGCTGGTTCAACGTTTTCTTCACTTTTACCTACTGCAGAATTTCCTCAGAACACACTCGCCCTGCGTAGCATCAAGTAAATCATATATGAACGTATATAATATAATATAATACTGGTGTACGTGTTGTTATTGTAATTTAAGCGCAAATTATGAATCAGCTTCAGCTGCATGGACGCTAACTCCCACCCACTGGGCTCTTATTCACGTGTCATTTGCGCAACGTGCCTCAGTTTGATCTAATATACAGTACTGCGCAAAGGTCTTATGCACATGCAAAGAAATGCTGTAGAGCAAAGATGCCTTCAGAAAGAATTTTTTTTAAAAACACTATAAAGAGCAGCAAACGGTAATAAATGAAACAAAGTCAATATCTGCTGTAATGATCATTTGCTTTAAAAAAATAATAATAGTAGTCTCAGGTACAATGTGCCACAGCTCTTCTGGAGACTTTGACTGCCGACTCGCTTCTTATTTTTGCAGCGAAACCCAGCAGCCTTCATTCTGTTTTTGTCTGAAAAGTGTCTCTTATGGAATCTGCTGCTTTCTTTACTGACGTGGTTTCGTACTGACTCGATGATGTAGAAGGTATATAATAAAAGATCGATAACAAAGTTTGTACTAAATAAAACGGAGTGCCTAAGACTTTCGCACAGTGCTGTACATGTAATCGCATTAAACACACCTTAATTGGTGCACGTGTTGCTATAGTGAGCCAGTAAAACAAAAGCATTCAGCAGACTGTGCTGATTCGAGGAAATAAAATGTCGTACGATACGGAGAGGGGGAAAAGGTGCTGAGGTGCTTTTGTTGAGGTTGCTGCAAATAAAACGACAGTTACTGAACTTTTTTTTATTGTCATTATTTTTATATATATATATCTGCTTTAATGAAACTGAACCACAATTCCAACCTCACCTTTGGATTGTTAGGTGAACACTATTTATAGCTAGGATTTTGTTCGATTTAGAATGGGTCAGCTTTAATTAAAGCTTTAATTAGAGCAGGTTTCCGGCCTGAACAAACAAACGCTTCCTTATTTCATATCAACAAATGCTGACAGAAATCAATCACCTGACCACAGCGAATAAAATTGAGTCTGGTGTGTTTCAGTGTTGATAGGAAATTAAACGTAAGTATAGTAACATCTTATTATGCTACTCTACTTACTCTTCATGCTACAGGCTACTTATCGATGATACTGATTTTGATTAATTAACTACAAATCAAGCGTTTTTATTATTTTTTTTAAGAATTTAAAATTCGTACGCTCAAATTTCCACGCATGTCAACCAATCATCGGTTTAATTTTACAGATACACCAAAGAATGGATGAATAAGGAAACTGTTGCAGGAATTTGCGTGTACACGTCTTTCGATCCGAATTGCCTGTAAACAACTTACAATAACAAGGGCCTATGAGACCAGATGTTTATAAACAGTCTTCAAAAAATTGTAAATCTATTGAGTACGAACTTTCGTCTAGGTTTTTTATGTGGCCAACTACTCCGATAATGACAGATGATGTTTCGTTTAATTCTGATTGCTAGTTAGCCAGCAATTTACTAACTAGCAGACCAGCTAGCAAGCAAGTCCTTGTTGTTGTTAACGGGTGTGTTGAAACCAGTATTGGGAATGCAGAGATAGTTTTCACTGAATCCCTTCCTCCTAAACATGGTGGATAGTCCGTCTTGACAGTAGCCGAGTTTCTGACATTAGCTGACATTAAGAATGCCATGACTCGAGCAACTCTTACGCCGTCGTCGCCTAATGTCTCGGGTGCAGCTTGTTTGTTGTGCATGGTCTTTGTAATGTCATGTTTGGGATGCTTTGCTTTATGCTTCTTCAGTGTTACATGGCAGGGACAATAAATGGAAAACAAAAAAGGTGTGTGTTTGGGAGTATTTGTTTAAGGTACACAACACACAAGACTGAACTATACATTTAGCAAAATAGTGTCGTGTTCTCGAAGTGGCACGGTGGCGCAGTGGGTAGCGTCGGTGCCGGGGTCCACGTGGCTTTCCTCACACTACTCAAAAACGTGCCAGGAGGTGGGCTATGCTAGAGTGAACGAGTGTGTTCACGATGCCCTGTGATGGACAGGCGTCCCAGCGTTCAGTGTGTGTCTCCACCTTGTGGCAGTGTTCCTGGGGTTGGCTCCGGATCCACTGTGACCCTGACCAGGATAAAGCGCTTACTGAAGATGAATGAATGATGGACTTCTTAAAAAGAGGGCAGCTGTCATCTAGATTTTACTTGCAATGAACGAATGTGGGAAATGTCACACAGTGCTGTGCTGGTACCCAAGTGTTAATAAAGCCCTTTTTTTGTCTCGCAAGGTTCATATACACATCACACCCATATGTGGTTCTTCCCCAAACTGTTACCACAAAGTTGGAAGCACACAGTTGTATGGAATGTCTTCCTATGCTGTAGCTTTACAGTTTCCCTTCACTGGAACTAAGAGGCCCAAACCTGTTCCAGCAGGACAGTGCCGCTGTACACAAAGCGAGCTCCATGAAGACATGGTTTGATAAAGTTGGAGTGGAAGAACTCGAGTGTCCTGCACAGAGCCCTGACCTCAACCCCACTGAACACCTTTAGGATGAACTGGAACGCCGACTGTACCCCAGACCTCCTCATCCAACATCAGACCTCACTAATGCTCTTTATGGCTGAATGAGCACAAATCCCCACAGCCACACTCCAAAATCTAGTGGAAAGCCTTCCCAGAAGAGTGGAGCTTATTATAACAGCAAAAGGGGACTAAATCTGGAATGCGCTGAAAATCTCAAACAGTACATACAGGTGTGATGGTCAGGTGTCCACAAACTTTTGGCTGTAATGTATCTGACTGCATGAAAGTAAAAAGAAAATGCCTGCTCCAGTTCTGATGCACGCTTCCAGCGGCATGCTGTAGCAGCGTGTGTAAGTGAATCGGATAATGCTGCTGCGCCAAAAAATATACCCTTTCAAATGATCGATACCAAACATCCGTCATGAGTGTGTTATCTTCCTTTCTGAGGTCCTTTTTTGCGTCACAGTTTAATCACTCCTCCTGTAATAGTAATAATAATAAGAAGTAAATACCTATTAATATATAGAATGAATAATTGTTATAACCAGTTAACTATTTCCCATTTCCTGTTCTCTTTTAACATTTTGAAACATTTGTGTGATGTCTGTGATTCCCCCTATCAGCTAGGCATCTGTTTCCCTGAAAAAGCAATAAGAATGTGATGAATACACAAATGACTCGAGGCAAACCACACTGCGAGCGTGGAAATCCCGGAACAATGACGGACGCCCCAGCTCGCTCGACTGCACTCCAGGCTGCTCTTCGTTCCATTCTGACTGTGGACCATTCAATTTCTAACCAACTCATCTGTGAGCTTTCATAAAGGCTAGACGTTTGACTCGCTGTCATCTTCAGGGTCATTCGAATACTTTACCTTTATCAAATGAAGGGCATTAAATAAATCCTTAGAGACCTGCGGATTTGACTCAACATGACTCTGCAGTTGGGGTCTTAAGTTTACATACGCCTTGCAGAATCTGCAAAATGTTAACGATTTAAAAACAATAAGACAGATCATAAAAAATTGCATTTTGTTCCTTATTTAGTTCTGCCCTGAATAAGCTATTTCGCATAACGGATTTTTACATATAGTCCACAAGACACAATAATAACTCCATTTACACAAATGAACCAGCTGAAAAGTTTACGTCCGCTTGATTCTTAATACTGTGTGTGTTAACTGGATGATCAACGACTGTTTTTATGTTTTATGACAGTTGTTCATGAGTCCCTTGTTTGTCCCGAGCAGTTAAACTACACGCTGTTCTTCAGAAAAACCCTCCAGGTCCTTTGTTTTCCAGCATCATCTGCATATTTGACCCCTTTACAACAGTGGCTATGTGATGTTGAGATCCATCTTTTCACACTGAGGACAACTGAGGGACTCGTACACGACTATTACAAAAGGTGTACACATTCACTGATGCTTTTTTTTTTTGCGTTTTTTGGCAATTACAGGGATAATTTCAATTAATAATAACAATAATTCAACAAAATACAAAGAAGACAGCAAAATACAGAGGAAGGGATATCACAGACATTATACATGGAATATATAACTGAAATGAAATATTTAAAAAAAAAAAGGGGGGGGGGGGGGTGTCACACAACTTCACCTCTATCCTTCCATGCTAGATTTTTTATTCCCAGGATTCACTGATGCTTAAGAAGGCAACAGGATACATTAAGAGCCAAGGGGGATGTAAACTTTTGAACAGGATGAGTGGTGTAAATTGTTAATATTTGGTGTTCTGGGAAACATGTAAATGTCTTCTGTAGCTTCTGAAGGGCAGTACTAAATGGAAAAAAATTATATCTTTAAGCAAAATAAAGGCTGATTGGCATCTCTAAATTGTGCGTAGTGTGTGTGTGTGTGTGTGTTATTGTGCCCTGTGATGTGTTCGCCCCCTGTCCAGGGTGTTCCCCGCCCTGTGCCCCAAGCCCCCCGGGCATAGGCTCCAGGCAGGCTCCCTGCGGCCCTGTGTAGAATAAGCGGTACAGAGGATGGATGGATGGATGGATGGATGGATGGTTTCTGATTTGTTACTGTATATACTGAATTTGGTCACATGGTCGATGAGATTTCATGTTCTAAATGCAGCATAGTTATTTAGACGCCTAGTCGCTGATTAGGACGATTGGTGGCAATACACTGATATAAAATATAATGATATATATATATAGAAAAAAAATAGGTGAAGCCTTCTAAACATCTACTGTGCAAAATAAGGAGGACGCGAGAGCAGCACGAGTGCTGAAGCGCTGAGCTGCAGTAATATACAGTGGGGAAAATATATATTTGATCCCCTGCTGATTTTGTAGGTTTGCCCACTCACAAAGAATTTAAGGGTCTATAATCATTATGGTAGGTTTATTTTAACAGATAGAGACAGAGTATCAACCAAAAATCCAAAATTGATACATATGTTATAAATTGAGTTGCATTTCAGTGAGTAAAATAAGTATTTGATCCCCAAGCAAAACATGACTTCATACTTGGTGGAGAAACCCTTGTTGGCTAGCACAGAGGTAAGACGTTTCTTGTAGTTGGTTACCAGGTTTGCACACATCTCAGGAGGGATTTTGGTCCACTCTTCTTTACAGATCTTCTCTAAATCCTTAAGGTTTCTTGGCTGCCGCTTGGCAACTTGGAGTTTTAGCTCCCTCCATAAATTTTCTGTAGGATTAAGGTCTGGAGACTGGCTAGGCCACTCCATGACCTTAATGTGCTTCTTCTTGAGCCACTCCTTTGTTGCCTTGGCGGTATGTTTTGGGTCATTGTCATGCTGGGAGACCCATCCACGACCCATCTTCATTGTTCTGGCTGAGGGAAGGAGGTTCTCATCCAAGATTTTACAATAAATGGCCCCGTCCATTGGCCCCTCAATGCGGCAAAGTCGGCCTGTACCTTTAGCAGAGAAACAGCCCCGACGCAATGTTTCCACCTCCGTGCTTGACTGTAGTGATGGTATTAGGGTCATAGTCAGCATTTTTCTTCCTCCAAACACGAGTCGAGTTCATGCCAAAGAGCAAAATGTTGGTCTCATCTGACCACAGCAGATTTCTCCCAATCCTTCTCTGAATCATTTAGATGTTCATTGGCAAACTTCAAACGGGCCTGTACATGTGCCTTTTTGAGGAGGGGGACCTTGCGGGCGCTGCAGGATTTCAATCCATGGCGTACTGTGTTACCACTGGTTTGTCTGGTGACTGTGGTCCCAACTGCCTTGAGATCATTCACAAGCTCCTCCTGCGTAGTTCTGGGTTGATCCCTCACTTTTCTTATGATCATCCTTACCCCATGAGGCGAAATCTTGCATGGAGCTCCAGACCGAGGGCGATTGGTGGTTATTTTGTATTTCTTCCATTTGCGAATAATCGTTCCAACAGTTGTCTCCTTCTCACCGAGCTTCTTGCTGATGGTCTTGTAGCCCATTCCAGCCCTGTGCAGGTCTACAATCTTGTCCCTGACGTCCTTTGACAGCTCTTTGGTCTTGCCCATGGTGGTGGTGAGGTTTGAATGGAAGATAGAGGTTCTGTGGACAGGTGTCTTTTATACACATAACGGGTTGTCGTTAGGAGCACTTTCTTAAATTGACAGGACTAATCTGTGTACTACATGAGCACAAGTCTGTGGGAGCCAGAATTATTGTTGGTTGGTAAGGGATCAAATACTTATTTTACTCACTGAAATGCAACTCAATTTATAACATTTGTATCATGTATTTTTTCTGGATTTTTGGTTGATATTCTGTCTCTATCTGTTAAAATAAACCTACCATAACAATACTAGACCCTTAATTTCTGTGTGAGTGGGCAAACCTACAAAATCATCAAGGGATTAAATATTTATTTCCCCCACTGTAAACACTGACCAGCAGGGGGCGTCGCGTGACCTGTTTTCTCCTTCATGACGTCATGGGCACTTCCAAGATGGCTGCAATTCAGGGCCGGAGCAGAGAGAGAGCTAGCGAGCAAAACTCCCGGTTTTAAGCTCGAAAGTGTTGGTTATTTGAGTGGTGTCGTTTTAAACGGTAATCATTTACCCTCAGACACACCACACGTTTCGCGTTTCAGCTTTCAGACGAACATTTTCCGACATGGTGTGCGAGGAGGAAGTGCTAGCTGTGCTAGCGGTGCTAGCTGTGCAGCCAGCTCGAGACTGTTGTTATGGAGCCGAGTGAAGACTGGGAGAGTGAAAGGGGCTTGTGTCAGGGATGCCTGGATTAGACAGACTCTGGTTATAAAGCTAGGCGTGTGGTCGGCTGATGTGAGCGCGGAAGAGCTCTGCTTCACCGCTGGCTCGGGCTGTGGATAAAGGCGGGTAAAAGCCGAGGCGTCTGGGAGAGCAGTGATAGCGCTCAGGCACCGGGTATGTGTTCTAGCTAAGCGGATCTCTTCATTCGGGGAGGAATGCATTGTCCAATACGAATATGATTGATTTCGTTACAGGTCTCTCAGCCGCCGTTGGGACTGAATCTCCCGGTCATGCCGCCATTAACGGACTCGCCGAGTCACCGAGGGAGTTGATGGTCGCGTCAGCCGCCGCTCATGTTACGGGTAACCGAGGCGCAATGGACGGACCGGACCCACAGGAGGACAACTTCCGGCACGGCGACGGAAACGACAGCCGCCCGACCCGAGATGAGAGCAACCAGGACCGTGCGTTACCGCGTTACACTAGTCCAGCCAATCAGCGCGCTGCGACCAAGCTCCCGAACGGTCACGTGAGCTGCATGTGCGACGCCCGTGACCCGTCCCAAAAGTGCTCTTGCCCTGAATCGGGTGAGGTGGTGGCTAACGGTGAACTGCTGTCAGATGCTGGTGCTGATGCTGCTGCATCCTCAGCTGCACCGTCTACCAGTTCCACCCTGTGTGCTCCGAGACCTCGGGCGGGTCCTGTGAGCCCACAAGATGATGATGATGATGATGATGATGGGCCCAGCGCTTCAAGGTCAGGTCGTAGGTCGTCGTCGTCCAGCTCGGAGGCTATCGAAAGGACTCGGGAATCGGAAACGGCCTCTAATGACTGCTTATCCGAAGCTGAGCCGTGCTCCTCGCGGACTCTCTCAAGCCCCGAGGACAGCGAGGCCTGTCTGGACCCGGCGTTCATGGACGTCAGCCTGAGCTCGAGGAACACGTACGAAATCAGCCGGCGCCAGAGCGCCCCAGACAACGTGGCCGACGTGGCCGAGCCGGCCCTGAGACAGAAGAAACATGGCATCTCCGAGATCTTCGGCAGGTAGGATCGGCTGGCCCACGCTGCTGGAGCTTTAATAAAAGGCTTTTGAAAATGTTCGAACGAAGCCATTTCGTTTCATTAGGCTGCTGACAGGAGAACAACTGAGGCTGTGTGCATTGTAGGTGGAAAACTAATCAGTAACTCAAGACAGGAGTGCATGCCATTATTCATATACATTCCACACACACACACACACACACACACACACACACAGCTTGATGTGGAGACTCCAAAGGGCCAACATGTTCTTGTCAGCTCCTGTAATCAGAGCTGAAGTGCTGTGCCTGGCCACGTGAAAGCGCACATTTAAACGTGGACATATGTTAATCATTATCACACGTAACAGAGGGTCTGAAAGCAGTCTGAACTAGTTCACGGTTTTATCCTACTTCAGCTCCAAGCACACCTGACAGGCAGATAATAAAGGGTGTAGAATCCTGATGACCTGGAACGGGCTGACTGAAGGGCTCTGAAGATGACCTGACTAAAGCGTGTTCGGAAATGAAACAAGTTAAAATACGGACTGACTGAGGGTCCGCACTTGGACTGAGAATATCTGACACGTAACATTTACATTTACGGCATTTGGCAGACGCCCTTATCCAGAGCGACTTACAATTATCTCGTTTATACAACTGAGCAGTTGAGGGTTAAGGGCCTTGCTCAAGGGCCCAGCAGTGGCAGCTTGGCGGTACCAAGCTACCACTTCCCATTAAAGAAGCGAGCAGTGAATAGCTTTTAGTCATACACATGAGAATCATAAGCGGGTGTTTAGCGTGAAAAGGTGAAAGCTAGTGAGGTATTTCTGACTGCATATTGTCTGAAAATTCTTCCGTAGTCAGGAATGTAGCTGAAGTCTGCTAGTCTGTCTGTCAGGTGAGTGATATTTTGTCCTGATCATTTTCATCTGTGAAAAGCCTGCTTGACATAAGTAAACGGATGAAACGTAAGACTTTGCTTTGAGTGCACAGGATAAAATTTCTCACTACACACTACTGTGCAAAAGTCACCTGACTTACAGCTCTAGGTTATTTTGCATGTCGCCTACCTCCATATCTGCCCTGCCTGGTAAAGTACAGATATGCTGCTGTTTTCTCAATATCTTTGCAAAGGAATGGGTGTGTGGGGAAAAAAAAAAAATGCAAGAAATAAATTTATGAGATGGCAAGTGTGTGTCCGCTAGTTGGAATATCCATTCATCCAGACTTGGTTTAAATGCATTTATTGCTCTGACCATATGTGGATCTCATTGTTTCTTCCCTGCAACTCAAAGTCAAGTCTGTTAGAAATCCCAAATCTAGCAGCAGTGTATCATCTGTTCGTTCATCATGTCCCTTGAGTCAAGAAATATCAATTTCAGATAGCAGCTCGAACTCTTGCAGCCGAGCTGAAACGCTTTCCCTCAAGCAGCCCATGTCAGCTTGCTGAATCAGGACACTGTCAGCAAATTCAAGGTCTTTGAGCGAAGACGCAAGTCTCTCAGCCCAGACTGAATTAATGTTTTTGACAGGTGACGTTTTTTCCCCAATGTTCAGATGTCCATTGTAGTCTCAGATTCCTGTTTCTGACAGGAGTGGAAACCTGATACGGTCTTCTGCCTCAGGGTTTGAGAGTTTTCCATTTCGAGATGCTTTTCTGCTCACCACTGTTCTAAACGGTGATTATTAGAGTGTACCGTAGTCCTCTAGAGTCTACAGATGATTGTGCATGAAAATCCCAGGAGATCAGCAGTCATTTGCTTATTTTCTGCTTTATGCAAAGTATCAACAATAGGCACCAGATTTTTCAAGACTTTTTGGTATCCCTACTTGCCATATGCTATTATATTACATTAGCTACCACTTTTTAACCTACTCAGTTAGGTTTCTGGTCAACCAAGACATGGCATGGGGCAACCACACTGGAGCTATGTAATGAATTTATGATTTGTCCACCCCTGTGATGTACGTTATATATATATCATATGTATCAGAGTGTCTAAACCACTAAACTATATGTCAGAAACCACTACAGATTTTTTTTTTTTTTGTTGAATTCTTTGAGCCTGTTGTGACAGTTTTGTCCTCCAGTATTTTTAAAATCCTAACCCATTAGCTTTTATAGTTGCTGAAGATAGCCAAATGTGTAAATACAGGGCGTAGGTGTTGAAAAATAAACCAGAGCTCTTGAGATCGACCTTGACGCTGAGTGCAAACAATTCGGTTAATTTGCAGATCACAGTGAGGTGAAAGCTCACCGGACTGTAAGGTGAATACCAAGGATACATCAGGCTGATACTGAGTATGAGTTGTATCTCAGTATTGGCCTCAGTCACTGGTTCTCTAGTGGATCAGATTTCACACATTTCCTCATCTGAGCCACTGACCGATTTTTAAATGTGAAAAGTAGCATAGTTAGGATCATTATTTGTCAACTTATGCACGTCATTAAATCACAGAAAAGAATGGAAAAAAAAAACATCTCTAAGGCTGGAAACACGCTGGAGAGTAGGATAGAGTAGTATAGCAATATCTGTTAGTCTCGGGTTTAGCAGTACATCATAATGGCTGCATGCAAAACTGGGTTACAGATCTACTCTCTGTTTTAGCACTTGCACTTCTGCAAAAAGCCTGCACAAAGTGGAACATTACCAGGAAACGTCATGCACTATGTGTTTTGCCTAGAGATTCATTTACATGGCCACATGCTGCCTCTCACTTCTCCATCAGAGTTTGATTTTGATAGAGACCTTAGCCAATTGGCAATTTGATGAGAATACACCAGACTGCATTTTGTTTGTTTGTTTGATTGTTCACAGATTTTTTTTTTTTTTTTTTTTTTTTTTTTTTTTTTTTTTTTTTTTTTTTTTTTTTTTTTTTTTTTTTTTTTTTTTTTTTTTTTTTTTTTTTAGGTTCTGTGTGAGTAAAAATGCAGTGTGTTACAGATACTCCTTGCTTGTGTGTTTGCCAGGGGCCTGTTCTCCAGAAAGCAGAAAGAGCCTGCAAGTGCTCCTGGCTGGAAGCTGTTTGGGAAGGTCCCACTGAGAGAGAGCCCTCCCAAAGACTCCAAAACCATCCAACAGGTCTACTCCCAAAGTCACACATTCCTAAGAAATGTCAAACATTTGTCCACGTCCACGTTTATAATATCTCTGACGTAGTAGTAGGAGGCATTTTTGAAATACTGCCATGATTAAGCAAGACTGCGGAACTTGCATGGCGTTTGCCCTAAAATGATGCTTGGTGCAAAACTGTTAGGTTTTGCAATCATTCAGTGTTTCCAGATTATTGGACATAATGGCCTGCAATATCAGTTAATTCACCATAAAAGAGGAAGGTTGAGGTGTTCAGTGACAGGTTTTTAAGCCTGTAGCAAAGATAGCTAGCTGATATAAGTGAGTTTCCGGGCTCAGAAACGTTCTAATACTTCTCTTGCAAAACGACAGCAACAGTCTAACCTACAGGTAGCAAAAGAGACTGGAGTCAATATTCACACCAAGGACTTTCACTGCTGCTCATGATGTAACTGAAAAGCCATCGAGAGTTACTATATAATCAGAGAGCTTCCTACTAGCAGCCCGTGGCCTTAGTAGAAGTACTTTTGTTTTCCCAGAACTAAGTATGAGGAAGTTACTCAGCATCCAGTATCTAATGTCCCTTACTCATTCCTCAAATTTATTAAACTGGTGTCTGCCATCTGGCTTTGCTGAAACGTACAGTCAATAGCATTGCAGTGGGAGATGATAAGATGTTTATGAATAATTATTCCCAGAGATAGAATATATAAGGGGAAAAAAACAATGGGCCTAGAACACAGCCCTGTGGAACGCTAGATTTTACTTTTGTATTCATTGAGTGGTCAACAATAACATTTACAAACTGTCAGTAACAAGCAGGCAGTAAGATAAGAGCTTTACAAGCAGGCAGTAACTTATGACCTGGGCCAGGAATAAGCCATTCCCTTAACTCCAGCACAGTGTTGTAGTCTGTTTAGAACATTATGGATCTATGGTCTCAAAAACAACAAGGTGAGACAATTGTTATCAGAGGAGAGTAGTAGGTCATTTACTACTTTAACCAGTACTTTCTCAGTACTATGATGAGGCGTAAACCCTGTTTGAAGTAATTAATATAAATAAAGGGGTGGTTTCTGTAGTTTTGACAGCTGACAACGGTCAAGGTTTTTAATTAGTGGTTTGATAAATGCATAGATGTCAGATCCAGTACATAAGTTGATTTTGAGGAGGAACTCAGTGAAATGAATTTAGCCTTTTGGATAGGGGAAGTTCCCGATTCTAAAGATTGTAATTGCTCTTCTGATGAGGTTGTATTGGTTTCTATATGCATAGGTAAAGTTAATACTTTGTCTGTTTTCAGTTTTGTCATTTAAAAAAAAAAAAAAACAGTCATAGCTACTACGTAGTTAACTTTGCTACTGTACCATATAATAATCTAGGTTTATAGTTGTTGTTGTTGTCTATTACCCTAATGAGAGACAGATGCTGATAAAATAAAAGCTGCAGTAGCTGCAGTAAAAGACTTTCTATAGTTAAGATGGCTCTCCTTCCATGCAGTTTGAAAGACTACCAGTTTATCCATCAGTGTCCTATTGATTCTTTTTTCAGTTTCTTTAGATGCTTAGATATTTCTCAGACTAAAGGGATTTTCCTTCAAAGAGTGCCTTTTAGGTTAGAACCTGAACAACCTAAACTAAACGAGCAAAAACTGATGACAGCACCCGTTTACTGTACATGGAGAGGAGCCAGGAATGAAACCTGATGATTTTATCAAACAAAGCAGTGGAAGGGTTTCAGCAGCATCTCAGACAATGGGCTGATTTCACTTCTCTTATAAAGAACTATACCAGAGTTTGAATATAAAATACTAAAACACCTCTTTAGGTCCATCTCTTCTGGGGCGTGTAAAGAATGAGGAGGGCCATCTGTTGCTGCAGTTAAAATCCAGAAATCCAGCTGGCTGAATGCCCGTGTACATGTGTGTGTTTATTTCTCTTCATGTAAGACATTTTTAAATAACGCGTGCGTGGATTCTGGCCAGGTTGTATCACCGAGAGCATGTGAATTCTTTCTTCACGTTCAAGTCTCCTCTAGTGTTTACCCAAGCGAGACAAGTACGTGGCCAGTAGGCTGCTATCTCAGCCTCTACACTTATCTACGACCTCAACCAGTCTTGCCCTTCAGCACCAATGATCTTCTCAGTGTTTAACATGCTCACAAATGTGCCAAAGCTTTTCACCCTTATTACTGCAGATGTTGGAAAGTTATTAAGAAATCCAGGGTATGATAACTGTACAAGACATTTATAGTATGGTGTTTGCATACAACTGTGAATTATATCTACATGAAAACACTTTAGCTGCAATGTTAAAATATTGCTTAAAAAGCACATTGAGGGCCTGTCCGTGGCTGGGAGCCAAGGGAGCAAAAATTAGCCATGCTCTTTGGGTGGGAGGGATAGTATACTCTCTCACCTGTCAATCACAGTGACACTAGCTACTCGTGGACATCTGTGAACTCATGTATGCGGAAGAGGGTAGATAGCTCTTTCTTCCGAGTGTGATGCAGCATGAGTAGCACTTCGAAGAAAACGTGGTTGGCTAGCTTCACATGTTTCTGAGGAAGCACGTGTTTGCCTTCACCCTCCCTGGTTGGTAGCTGTTGTATGATAGCGGAGAGCTGGCTGGTGGGTGGGAATTGGCATGTGACCAAATTGGTGCGAAAACGAGGCAAAAAAAGTATTAAATTTCTCTCACAATAGTTATTTTATACCGTTATATTTCCCAATCCAACCGGGTAGCATATTTCAACAAGGTTGTGTACCAGGGAATGATGCTCTGCTACCCCATCTGTACCAGTATTGCATGACGCTAGTGGTGTAACGATTTCGGGCTCCCTAAAAAAAGTCATAACGATGTGTGTGTAATTATGACTCGCTTAGTTTAGAGGTAAGCCAAATGTCATCCAGTCCTCTGAAGTCATCCCCAGCCTCCTGGTTCCAGGCAGCTTCAGTACTCAGAGGCCCTTATGACTAAATGCTGCAGTTGAAAAACCTCATAAGTGCTCAGGCAAAGTTTTCCTGTCATATGATTTAACATATTCCATTTCAGCCGAAAGTGTTTAGAGAGCTAGCAAAAACTCTCACAGCCTTCACGAGAGGCAGTCAGGAGTCAGTAGAGTTATACGGATGGTAGCTGCTGATGATAAAAGAAAGGCCATTCGGGTTAGTTCGCATATCGTCATATTTCTGCGCTTGTTAGCGTTTTGAGGTATCCTTTAAAGGAAGGCACAGTTCTGACGTAGTTCGGTGCATCCGCAAATGTGGAAGTAAATTATTAAAGGTCATTTTGGGCTCTGCATGATTTTCCAGAGCTTTGTTTTTTGCTGGTTTAAAAAAAAAAAAAAAACTGAGTGCAGTCTCTTCTCTTTGTTTCTTCAGGAGAGTAACCCGGGCAATCTCACGTCTGTTTCAACTCCCAATCTCTTAAGTGCAGGGGTATGCCGCCTTTTTTTTTTTTTTTTTTTTTTTAATCCATTGTTCCTACGTGTCCTCATCTCTGCATGAAGCATCGCCTTCCGTTGGCCCATTTCAGACATCGATATGTCCCATGCTCGTGCCTGCTTTCCTGGACGCTTGCCCAGAAGTCGTTTTGCTGGCTTGCAGATGTGTTAGGGTTAGAAATGCTGATGTGCATTTATTATTAATCAGCCTCAGTGAGTCACTGTGTCCCTCTTCTGCTTTTCTGCCATGTGCGCATTCACTTTCAACTATGTTTCTTTATATGATGTTCGTATGCAGGTTAATGCTGTTCTGTACTGTGCCATATAAAATATATAGCTGTAATGATGTTGTAATAATGATCGTGTATAATAACGTTGTCTAGATGTGTGAAGAGCGTCTACTGATATGATGTTCCGTCTGCATGCATTATCTTCTCATCCACCATAACCACCATGCTCATTACTCTTTTTTTTTTTTTGTTTTTTTTTTGGGGTGACTGTGCACATGTCTTGTGGGGCTAAACCACCTCATGAGCACTATAACTACTGACTAACATTTTTGACTCTTAGCTTAGAATAGGGAACTGTCCCGATTGTATTTTCCCAGACGTTGGGTTAGCTTCTTCTTAACGAGTTTCACAAGTCATTTGGGAGGCAGTGCCTCATGAGGTGTTCTCTTTAGCTTTAAGACATGTCCTAGGTCCTCCTCACTGAGTTTACAGTGACCTTCTCGTAATTGTGAAGATCACACGCCATTGCCTAAAGGCCCCAGTGGTGCTTGTGATCTTGATCCCCGTGATCTGTTTCTTGCTGCCTCATTCACCTTTCACAACCATTACATTGTTTCTAAAGCCACTTCCCAACTTCCCAGTCTGTAAACCCCTGTGACATCCATTCAGTGTGCTCGTCTTCCAGTCCTGAGGGTTTAACTAGCAGGAAATGACTCTAAATGATGATTTTCTTCATTCACAGGAATATGAGGCTAAGGCTGGCAAAGGAGCCCATAGCCCATCCCAGCCTACTCAAGGGCGACGTAAGAATCTGGAGTTTGAGCCACTGTCCACCACGGCACTCATATTAGAAGACCGGCCAGCGTGAGTACTGGGGTCAACGGACAAGTGGATGGATAGTGGATAAACGTTGCTTAGGTTTTAATGTCACTTAAATATTGGTTAGGTTTCGCAAAAATGTTCGAAAGAGTAACGGAGTTGAGTTCATCAAAGTGAAATAAAGTCTACTGATGTATGTTTGACTTACAATAGACAGGTATATAGGCAAGTATGTGCCGCTCACCTGTTTTAGTTTATGATGTAGACACTAGAAGAGGTTACATGCACAGTTTAATTGCTGTACACAGCAGGATTGTAAACCTTTCTAGTTTTTCTACATTATAGATAAAACATACAAAGCAGCAGCTTTTTCCTCAAGTGCCTGGCGGTTACCATGCGCCCCTTTCGCTTCAGTTTATTAGACGAGGGATCTGTGTTGGGAGACAACGGCGTGGCTATGCATTATTCCTCTGCAGGGTTGGAAGGTCTACATGCTTTATATTATATTATGTCAAAAGACTACACCAGCAGTAGTGTATATGCTGATTATAATTGGACTATGTAATATTTTGGTCACTTTATAATTATGTTTTGGCTACTGAGCCCATAGAAGTTCTCTTAGTGGCGTGAAATGTCGACATTAGCACTGGGCAGAAAGCGTGTTGGCCAGGACCTTGTACAAGTATCAAATGATTTCTTGCTCACTAAGATAAAACCGTCACGCCCCGGCTGCCAGTCCAGTTCCTTATGAGCCCTGGGCTGTGCAGATCATCCCTTACACATCCAGCTATTCTGTTTCTTTCTGGACAGTTGTTACTGTAGCTCGTCAGTACACGCTAACTGGCCCAAATAAAAATGGCTCTCCGCTCCAGGCTGGATTTGTTTAGCAAAACATGATGACAGCACAGAAGACGTTGTTTTTTTTTGTGTTTTTTTTTAACCCTGTCACAGCATTCTAGACTCGGAATCCTAATTTTCCATCATATATGCTAAAGCGCGCTCAGCGTCGGGTAGCATTAGAGCCTCTTCGACCTCAGTGCCATATCAGGATACAGCCCAACACAATACTCAGCTTCCAAATGAGCTCTTGGCAGGATGTCCTGCTTCTCAGCCTTCCAGAGTGCAGCCCTCCTCTCCTCTGCCTGCAGATCAGGGTGTGGCGTACAGTGTGCGGTGTAGCGTTGAGCCCAGTGAGGAGCTCACTTCTCTCAAACAAAGAGCTAGAAATGAGCCTAAACTTAGTCGCCGGCTCCTGTTTCACCACGTGGATCTTTCAAGCTGTCCCCTTTTTCCAGGCACTCATTACGAATGGATGACGGGTGAAATGCGAGAGGGATTTGTGATTCAGGAAGCCTGCAGACAATCCTGGAGTGGCAGATAGTAAATACTGACACTTGCGTTGGGGATCGGGGATCGGGGATCGTAAGTTTGTAACGCAATGATTTGGAAATCTTGAGATGGGAATCACATGCTGTGACTGCAAACAAGTAGGGAATAAATCACTTCGGGATGTGCTGTTTAAGGAAAATAACCGACGATGGTTGTGATGAAGCAGAGCTACTGTTACCACCCGAAGGTTGATTATTTACCTATAACAACATATCCTCTAATATGGCAATTTGTATGAAATTGACCACATCTTAAAGATTTTTTTTGTTGTACTTCTTAAAGAGCGTCACATCTTTTCATGTCAGAAACTGTTTAGCCTTTTTGTGTTGTCAGAAAACCTTAAATTTACATCTTTACCTCTAATTGTTCCAAAGCGCCGACACTGGAGACTCCTTCCACAAACATGACCTCACAGAAAACTTCTCCATATCAACAATTTCATCAGTTTATAATGGAGTGTTCTGCGTACAATTCCCTGTGTAACGTACACGAACGCCTGTTTTTATATAAAACTTGCAGCCAGGACTAATGTCAGCGCTGTTGTTAAAGAAAATTCATCAACACCTCCTGACAAATCAGATTTGAGGATTCAGATTCTGTGATATAGTGGTGTTTAATGTACCTGCTGTATGTTCAAGCAGAATACTGATGAACCGTAGAGCACATTAGCTGGTTAGGCTGTGCGTCACAAGCATGGCAACTCATAGACTCGTACATACCGAAGCATCGAAATGTAAATGACCTGCATTTAATTAGCCAGTCCCTACAGTGTGCCTTTCTGTTTGCTGTATGATGACGTTTCTGTTTCGGAGCCTTTCTCGTTTTCTCCAGTGCGTATTCTTAAACCTGCTCACTTCCCTCTCAGTAACCTTCCTGCTAAACCCGAGGAGGAAGCTCAGCGCCACCGGCAGGAATACGACGAAATGGTGGCTGAGGCCAAGAGGAGAGGTAAAGGCAGATCTGCTTAGAAACCCAAGTCCTAGAAGAATCTCTCATTTCATTGCGTGTTCTGTTTTTTCACTTCATTGTGCTCAAAATCATCCACTAAATGAAATTCTCCTCACCACATATGCAAATGAGAAGCTGCTGTGCTTGAACCAATGTTAGGGCTGCTGAACTTTTAGCCTGCTCTTATTAGCTGACTCATCAGCAGTTAATCCCTTTTAATAGTTCAATTTTTTTTTTTTTTAATTATTTGTGTGCGCAGAGCTGAAGGAGGCCCAGAAGAAGAAGCAGCAGATGAAGGAGCGCTTCAAGCAGGAGGACAGCATCGTTAACGCCATGGTGGTGTGGAACACGGAGGTCCTGCCCAACTGGGACAGCATGTGAGTAACTCTCCCTCCATCCATAAAGCCTGGGGGTTTCTGAATTCATCAATTTTAAATAATAATGCACTTCTTGCTGGGGGTAAATAAATTCACACTAAACGAATTACAGTATGTCCGCTAGAATCCTGACCAGGGCAAAGACAAGTGATCATATTTCTCCGCTTTTGGAATCCTTACAGGGGCTTCCCGTCAGGTTTCACGCTGATTTTTAAAATTCTCATGCTTACATATAAAGCTCTGCATGGACTTGCTCCCCTGAGCTCTTAACACTACACACCCCAAAACGTAATCTTGGCTCTTCTCAGTCAGGTCTTTTAGTTGTCCTCAGACCCGTTTGCACTCCATGCTCCTAAACTCTGGGATTCACTTCCGGCTGATATCAGACACAAACATGATCAGACATTAGGTATTTTTAAATCTTATCTTAAAACATTCTTTTTTAGGTTAGCCTTTACTTGACTGCTGAGTTAATTTTGTATTTGATTTACTTTAATTGAGTTGATATGTATGCTTATTGTTTATGATTTATAAATGATTAGTTGTTATTCAATCATCACACAATGTTAACGGGCATTGGACCACTGATCTGAGTTTTTATTTATTTTTATTTATTTATTTATTTATTTTTTAAAGACAACACTGATGTCTTTGCACAGTTCATACAAAAAGTATAACAGGCTCATATAAACGTGTTAACCTCCCTCTTCATTTCCTCCTGCTGTGTTTAGGCGTGGCACACGCAGAGTTAAAGATCTGTGGTGGCAAGGTCTTCCACCCAACGTCCGCGGCAAAGTGTGGAGCCTAGCCATCGGCAACGAGCTCAACATCACCCCAGGTATTCGAGTGATTCATAAGCCTTTCAGTGGAAGAAGTACAGCCTGGCTTTCTTATTAAAAACATATTTAACCATTTTGTTTTATGAAGAACTATATTGAGTGAAGTGCACTGGTGAGCTTTGGTTTGAATTTTACGCCTTCTCCATACAAGCATGCAACATATAATACTTGTAAATAACAACACAGGTCCATATATATATGTATTTCTGTTTATGTACATTACATGCATTAAAGAAGGGGGTATTGAACTACTGTTTGTGAAGGTCCAGGTATATCCCTTCTGAAGGTCCAGGCGTGCACCTTACATATCTGAATGGTGACAACACTTACTAATTAATGCTTAACCATTAATGAGTTTTATTATGCTTCAAGGTTATAAATAAGATAATGAAGTGGCTGTTTGTTTTTTCACACAGTTCTCACTATAAGCTAAACTTTTGCTACTGACTTTGCAGAGGTGCAACAGCTGTTTTGACCTCGACGCAGCGATGTTTCATTATCAGCTTAAAAAAAAAACTCATGTCAGAGAGGTTGAATGAAATGAAAACCCTAGAAGGCTGTGAAACATCTCCACTTGTTAACCTAATGTCTTTATCCCTGTAGTTAGTCTCAGGTCTGATGAGCTGCCTTCAGCTAAATAGTTTCCATTAAAGGCATGTGATTGTGCACAACAGAAAATTTGCTACACAGGCAGAGCTGTGACTAGAGTAGCTGAACTAGGGCCATTTTCTTCGCATGTTTATTGGGTCTGCTACAGTATTTTGTCACGTACTCTTCAGTCCTCTGAAGGGCTTTGCTGGGCCTGCATCTGGGCCACGGTTGATGACCAGTTGGCTACCCCTGCTTTAAAGGTTGAGGGGAAAAGTCACATTGATGTACCAGGTGCTTTTATTGCCTTTGCTAAAATTTGGAGGTGATTTTTACAAATGTAATAGTTGTTCTCATATTTCTATCGGAGGGAAATCTCCGGTCTCTGTGGCTGCAGCAGGCTCTGTAAACAGGAGGGGGGGAATGATATGCATCACCAACATCCGAGTGATCAGGAAAAGGCAGCACCTGTACTTGCTGTTAATGACTGTGACGGAGACCTTATTGCAGTTTACTGTGGGTTAACCACTTTCAGAAATCTTACCATGGTCAATTTTGTATGTACAGTGAAGGGACCAGAGTTCACAGGAGTAAGAACAGTCCAGCTTTAATAAAAATGTGGGCGGGGACTAAAAATCAAGAATCTATAAATGCTGAATTCACCAAAACAACCATGAGCTCACAACAGGTTTCCTACTACAGCTAGCATGGCGGTGCTGGCTCAGAGCTTAGCACTCTGGAAGGTTGTTAGTTCAAATCGTGGTACTGCCAGTCTGCCACTATTGGGTCATTGAGCGAGGCTCTTAACTCTTTAGATAAAAGTGTCTGCCAGATGAGCAAATGTAAATGCTACATCCTGAGATGAACTTCCTGCCTCCTCCCTAGAGGCTGTATGATGATGCCTGTCAATTCAGAAAGAGCTCACTGTTGAAAGAGTGAACAGTGGGTCTAGCCAAAGCGTCATGTGCTCAGGGGGCGTGGCTTTGAAGGGAGTACTGTACTGAGCTGTAGCTCTTTCAAGGGAATGCCAAGTCAAAATGTCGACTATACCTTTTAGTCACTTTGTCACGCTTGGAAAATATCTGCCTAAAACTATTTCCTTATTTAAAAAGTCATTATATAGCTACAATAATGCTCATTTTCAGCGTACTGAAAAGTTAGATAGTAACGTCTGTAGCAGCAGAGCTACCACTAACAAATGGGGACATTGCCTTTAAACTAGTGGAGTAAATAAGTTGTAGCATTTATTGGTTTGGTCTTGCATCACCTGTTACTTAAAAAAAAAAAAAAAAAAAACACGTCTTACAGTAACATGGAAGAAGTTTTCGGCTCTGGGTTTGCGTCCAAGAGAAATCAAGCTTGCTTGCTCTCTCTCCCCATGTTTCCTTTCCTCACTGGTCTTTCTGTCCTCTTCTTGGCAGAGCTATACGAGATCTTTCTCTCCCGGGCTAAGGAGCGTTGGAAGAGCTTCAGAGAAACGGGCAGCGAGGTGGAGGCAGAGGGTACGACTTCACCGACACCACGTGTACATGCAAACGTCAGAATCCTTCTGCTTCCCTGCTTTCGTTCGGCTAGTTCCTCAGCATGAACTTCCTCTCAGACACCAGGCTCGCTCGCAGCACGCTCATTTAACTGCAGCTTTTCCCTCTGCTGTTCGACACAGCTGTCTTCAGGCTTCCGTTAAACTCTGAGCCGATCTCCAGGGACCCGAGCTCTTCCTGTAGCCCTGCCCGCATTACAGTTCGCTCTTTTCACATCTGCAACATGAATGTTTGGTTTTTTTTTTTCTCTCTCTTTTCCCCCAACACACACTGCAGATCGATAATGAGTGCAGAGAGGACTTGAGTGTTTGGAGTTTTAAAGTTCGCCCCAATCACAGTCAAATGAAATCACTTCAGCTGTGATTGCCATCAGTATGATGAACCATATGATGAACCATCAGTCTGAAGTGAACCATTGCACCATGACGCGTGTCTAAACCGGCGGAAAGTGCTTAAAAAGAAAAAAACTACAGTGTAGTTGTGCAGTACAATGTATTGTAATTCCCAAACACCAAAAGACATCCAAAAACACTTTTTGGAGAAAATTCACCTTCATTCACGCCATTGCTTTTTAGGCAGTCAGTATAGTTTATTCCCTCATAAAAGACAATAAGCACACATTCTTGTACCCTTGCCTTTTTCCCTGCTCTTAAAAAAAATGCTTTGAAACAATTTGTCATAAGACCATGATTCATATCGGAGCTGGATGGCTGGGAACTGTACTTCCAGAAACAGGGCCGTTGAAGAAGGAGAGCAGTAGGCGTGTGTGATTAGTGGTTTCTTTCTCATCTTTTTTTTTTTTTGTTGCTTCAGCAAAATTTCAGGCAGGAAGGAGTAGAAACCGCATATTTTTTTTGCTGATTATTTACTTTATATTGCTTAGCAGTTGCATTTTTTTTCCTCACTGTGTTGAGTCGGTGTATGGTTAAACGCTATAAAGTCACTCCCTTACTTTAGTTACCACAAAAGTATTATTCAATGCATGGCTCGTAAAGAGAGTACAGTCGTGCTTTTCATTTATTTTTTTTCGCTGTCTAAGACGTGTCTGCGCATGAACGTACGCACTTGTTGTCCACAGCGGACAGTGGAGCGTCACTGGCGGATCGGGAATCCAGCCTGGATCTGATCAAGCTTGACATTTCCCGCACCTTCCCCTCCCTCTTCATCTTCCAGAAGGTGCGTTTGGTAAAGGTTCGCACTGCTGAGGTTTGATTTGAGCCCATAAATAAAGCTGTGACCTCTTTCTCTTCTGTCTTTTTTTTCCCCCCCTCTCTCGTTCTGTCAGGGAGGGCCGTACCATGATCTCCTGCACAGCGTGCTCGGAGCGTACACCTGCTACCGGCCCGATGTGGGATACGTGAGTGTGGTTTTTTCAGAGGAAACGGTGTAGAAGCGCCACAGAGTTTGTATTTAGATCTATACAAGATGTGCATTGCGATTGAAATGATCAAATAAAAACGATTATCGAGAGCAGTTGTCCTCACTGCTTATAAGGCGTTCTGTTTATGGGTGAACTGGTTCTGTTCCTGTCTGGCTCAAATGTTCAGTGGTCATGAGAAGGTTTAGTTAAAAAGAATTATCTGGTCGTGTTAATTTCTCAAACTGAGACAGTAGGACCAAACGAAAATGAGGTCCTGATGTATGAGTGCTTGTATTGTAACTTTAAAACAAGTCAATAACAGGAATTTTCACAATGCTGAACAAATAAATGTAAAAATATATTGTTTTTCGGGCTCCGCAGTGGCACGGCTGTTTAAAGTTCCACCATATAATCCATAGACTGCAGATTTAAACGTGAACAACTATCCACGCAAGCACACTTGCACCTTACAGATGAATTAGTGGCCTGCCAATCTTCAGGCATTTTGCATAAGAGCTCAACATTTTAATATCAGAGTACGAAACTATGAGTTCTCACTCAGAAATACACCAAAAGCTCAGCCAGTCGACATGTGAATCAAGAATGATTGACGATTGTGATGACAGGTTTTGACCTCTTGATTATGAAGTGAGTGCTGCTGCTGCTAGAGTGTGTGCTGAATCATTAACATCGGCGTTTGTGCCGGTTTCAGGTGCAGGGCATGTCGTTCATCGCCGCCGTGTTAATCCTGAACCTGGAGGAAGCCGACGCCTTCATTGCCTTCGCCAACCTCCTGAACAAACCCTGTCAGATGGCTTTCTTCAGAGTGGACCACGAGCTGGTACAGACTACAGAACTCTTAACACGTTTGGGATTTTTTAACATTTTTTTGGTTCAGCAGATCATCTTCTGTGGTTCACTTTGCTGCGCTGTGTTTTCATCTGCAGATGCTGAAGTACTTTGCAGTGTTCGAGGTGTTCTTTGAGGAAAATCTTCCCAGGTTGTTCAGTCACTTCCAAAGCTCCAACCTCACTCCAGACCTCTACCTGATAGACTGGTGCGTGTCTCAGGCTTTTCTAACAGTAGGAACATCAACATTTTCTACAGATGTTCTGATAAGTTGCTATGAAATTACGCTGAAGAGTGGCAACAAGGCAAAAGCAACAGAGATCGCACGTTCGAGTGGTGGCGATGCCGCAGCATGTGTTCGGGAGTGTAAGACAGGCCGTGCTCTCTGCACGAGACGGCTGGTTGAGGCTAGAGGTGAATTTAAGTGATGTAACTGAGGAACTGTACAGGTTCAGGACTTGAATGTAACTATTTTCTGCTGTTTGCTGTAAATTGTGAATGAAAAAATGACACTTTTCCTGGCAGTTAGGTTTTTTTTTCAGGGTTTCCGAGGGTACAGAGGTGTTGTTCACAATTTTTTTAAAAAGAAAATCCACTCTAGACCACGGCCATGTCCAGTTTAAATCCAAATACAGATGTAGATACGAATAGTCTGAGCACTAAACAGGTGCAGACAATGGCATCGTGTTAACCTCTGCTATACAGTTAACTGAAAAGTTTGCACACCCTTAAGATAAAATAAAGATGTTTTCACTAAATGGTGAAATAGTGTTTGATATTAATAATAAAACAAATCAAAATATCAGTTCAAAAGTCTGCAACTCTTTGAATGCAACATTATTATTTTCTAGTAACTTGATGCCCATCCTCAGCCTTTATTACTGTCTCTGACATTTCTTCAATATCCTCTGAGCAGCTTTTGGATCCTCTTGGTTGTAATATTGTTGTAACTCTGGCTAATGTACAAAAAAGTCCCGTCTTCAGGCCAGGACTGGAGACCAGGAGGGTCGTGGTCAAGCTTTGAATGTTTTTGCCTTATATTTGAGATTGGTGTCTTGCAGGATACACCCAATTTTTTTTTTTAAAGGTGGAACTTCTTTTTTTTTTTTTTTTTTAAGTGATCTATCAGTTTTCACAAAAGAATATGAGCAGACATACCACCTAGACATGGCACCTAGAGAAAAACAGGCAACAAGAAAAACAATTCTATGTGCAAGTAACAAAGACTGTCCTCTAGAAAGAAAGAAAGAAAGAAAAAAAACACACCCCGATGTTTTAAAGTTTGAAATTAACCTTAGAGCGTTCACCCGAGAGAGCCCTGTCCTTTCAGTATAGTGTTTCTAACCTCTGATGGTAGGCGATCTGCGAATGGATCTCCATATTGCCAGAAATGATTGATCAGTATTATTATTGATTGCAGTGTCCTTCATCCGCTTGTTAAGAATGCAGTTCCTAGCCAGAAGTAGTAGTTTGTCCAGCAGTTTGAAACCTAATTGAAATGAAATTCAGTGTTTTGTACTTGTTTTTGATGGGAGACCCAACAGAAAAGTGCCTGGATCCGTTTTTCACTTTTACCTTGACGATGCCAATAATTTCCTGAGCAATAAAATTCCAAAATGTACCTGCATTCCCAAACGTAATCAAAGCAGGTCCCTAAGTCAATGGCATTTCCCACATAAAGGTGATATAATGGGATTGATTTTGTTCAGTATGACCAAGCTTATGGGTAGTCTGTATAATATCTTACATATGAAAGTAGACCCCACACATTCAACAGTTTCCTCCCAGTCATCCTCTGTATCTTCATTGCAGAGATCCTTCTCTCACTTGTAAGCTGCTCTGTTCAGGTGAATTGGGGCCTGAGAATATGAGAGAGTGTAAAAGCTGGATAGGAAGTGAGCAGCGTCTGCCATATTGACCACAAAAAAAAAAATCTCTCTACATCACTAAGCAGAGTGACCTCCGTCGGAGATCTCTGTTTTGAATGAATATTTGAATGAACGAGTGTCGAATTTGCAGATAACCAGATGTGTTTTTGGAATATCAATTTTTAAATGTTTTGAAATTCTCATTTTGTAGAATAGAAGTACATTTTCTAGCTATAGTCTGAGCAGATGCAGCGTACACTGTGTACTTCTGTATATAGACTGTACTGTACTGAACTATAGGCATCGCATGTGGAAGTCATCGCCTGCATTGCTGAGACTGTTGTGTGTGTGTGTGTGTGTGTGTGTGTGTGCAGGATTTTCACACTCTACAGCAAGTCCCTGCCGTTGGACGTCGCGTGCCGCGTGTGGGACGTGTTCTGCAGAGACGGAGAAGAGTTCCTGTTCCGCACAGCCCTGGGGATCCTGCGCTTGTATGAGGACGTGCTCCTCCACATGGACTTCATCCACATGGCCCAGTTCCTCACGCGCCTGCCCGAGCACGTCCCCGCCGAGCGCCTCTTCAGCTCCATCCACAACACACACATGACCAGCAGCAACCGCAAATGGCCCCAGGTGTGTTTCACAGCCACTATAGCACCACACGAGCTCCACAAAGCTGCTTACAAGAGCAGCGGTACACTTCTGGGTAAAACCGCAAATTCAGATGCAACCAACTGTGAACCTCACTGTCGGGGACTGCGCCATCATCCCGATTTGCTATTTTATGATGAACGTGCCATCAAAGAGAACACTTAAAGTGCTTTATTGTCATGACCCGGCCTGGGGTCTGTGGCTTTAAGCCTGCCACAAGGCCCGAGCCTTCTCTTATAGTCATCATAGTGTTATGTAACCTGTACATTAAACCTCTTTCCTTTCCAAATTCTTCTTGTATGGGGTACACAACTCCTCCACAGTACAGGACACACAGATACGCAGAACACAGTGACAGCTATACTCTTAGACCGTATATGGACTGCACTACATCATCATCTAACATCAACATCCTTCACCACTGACAGCACTGTGTCGGCGAGTTATCATAAAAAAAAGAGTAAAAACATGAGTTCGCACTTCCCTTTCACTGTTTCTACACTGAATGCCAGAATAAAAGACAGATGTGGGTGCAGTGTTGGGTTTCCGCTGTCCTGGTGCACTGCCCGAAGCCTGTTATTTCTGGGTAATCAACAGGAAAAGGTGGCGGTGCACTAATGCTGCATTCGACTTATCTCACAAGTGGCAATTCACAGGTCGTAATGAGGTCATTTCTGACCTCGTTGTATTCGACAAACGAAGTGGGGGAAACAACACATGGTCTTTTATTAGCAACAAGCTTGCTAACTGTAACAGTTGATGTATTATCCTCCTCAAACAGCGATCTGTGTTCTGTATAGTCAGTGTTGTAGATTTATCAAACAAATGTCTGTGTGCTGATTAAAGCAAATATTTGAATGTACAGTAATTTTATTATTATTTAATTTGCTTATTCCTGATGCTGTGCGCAGCCATGTTGATTTGACGTCACTCAGTATATGAAGAAGGAACTCCTAGTCGGACGCAGCATTATTGAAGAATTCCCATATGAGCGGATTAGAATGCTTGTCCGCATATACTGTATAATACATGTGCGTGAGTTAATGAAATGTTTCCGACCCAGTGCATGACAAGACGACGACGATGACGGTTACACGCTGTGTGTTCGTTTCCCTTGTTTTCGTTTGACTGAATTATCTGGTGTCACATCACTTGAAGGGAATTCTGTATGGACGGGAATTTCTGTATGGAAAGATTTCACTTCCATGCCAGGTCAGCTGATGCCTTCCCAAACAGCCGATACGTAACGAATAAAACACTTTGTGGCATGCTGCCAGAGGAAAGTAATCAACGACATGGTGGCGTGATGCAGCTTGATGTCAGGCGAGTTACTGTCACATCCCTGAAGTTGCTTATTTTTCCAATAACAACTAACAGTACCACGAAGTGTTTTACTCCACTTACACCACAGCAGTTTGCCTACGATTAGACTTGAAGGACACATTATTCTTTTTATCCGTTTATAGTTGTATTTAATGTTGTGGAACACACGTGAGACAAGTTAGTGCCTCTTCTCGTTTATTTAACAGCAGCCATAAGCAGTCATTCCCTCATCAGCCTGTATTTTTCTCCCTCTTGGAGTTAATAAGTCCAAAAATGCAGCTTGTCATGTCAGTGGAAAAGCAGGAAAGCTCAAAGTCCTCTGTCCTGAAGGCTGGAGCACTTACTGACACTGGAGACTTCTTCCATAAATGTTAAATAACTGTCTCCTTACTGAAAACTCCACACATCTTCATCCGTTAATCATTAGCCTTTGGTAACGCCGCGTGTCCGCAGTACAAGCAGTACAAGTCCCTGTGTACGAGTTGTTACTTCAAACATGATAACTTGTTAGGAGGATTGCATTAATCACATAGAAACCTGATTTTGCATTGACCTATCTTCAGAGCTGCTGTTATAGAAAATTCATCAACACCAATCAGAATGAAGAATTTAACGGTGTTGAAGCAGAATTTAATTTTGATTAGCATTTAATTTGAAGCAGAATGATGGAATGTATTTAATAATTAGTATTAAATGAGTAAAATCTGTATTAGCATTTGATAACTGATGAAATCATGTTAGTTAGCCTTTGGTGTATATCAGACCTGTCACTTGTGTTACATGTCTTGTCTTTTTTTTCTCTCTCTCTTTCCCTTTTAGGTCTTCAGTGCACTAATGAAGGATAAGGAATCAGACAAAAGTGGCAGCCCTACCCTGAAAAGCTCCTGACGCCTCCATGCTACGCTTCAGTCTTACGTCTTTGTGTTGTCTTTTCTTCTGAAGTTGTAATAACGCTGGGGAGGGAGTGAAAGCTCGGGGAGTCGGCGTGAAGGCTGAAGCAGAACTGGTTCTCTCTGCAGTATTACAGACATGGCTAGTGATTTTAGATGTAGGTATAAATGTGCGACAGTTGCGAAGTCCCTGGCAAGAAACTCTCATGTATTCCCATACAAGACACACACGCTTCCTCCTGAAGAAGGATATTCCACCACCAGCACGTTGATTGGCTCACGTTCTTCTGTTCCTCAGAAATCTTCCCAGTGCTTCATAACACATGGACCAACGCGAACAGCTGTCGTCCGTGTCACGTGCTACCGCCGCTTTCTTCCTCTAACGGTTAATATGTTGCACTTAACGCTGTGATGTTCATGAAGGATATTCTTAACACTACTCGGGAACAGAGCTTCAGGACCAGGAGAAGGCTGTACGTGTTAAAAGGAGTATTTTGTCTAAGCCGACTTTGATTAAGACGTCTGATGTGCAATGAAGGTTTGAAAAGCGGTCAATAAGAAGCTTTGCATGCTCGTCAAGGTCAGCTTTTCATTCCACGAGCCTAGTTTGGTTATGGGACGAGGGTTTTTTTTTTTCTTTTCTTTTTTTTTTTTTTCTCTTCTGATCCACATGAGCCTGCAGCGCTTCGGCTGTGACCGTGTTTCTCCAAAAAAAAAAAAAAAAAAGACACTAAATTATCAGCCTGTATGCTCAAATGAAACTGTCCTGTCTTAATATACATATTCTGTCCATTTCTATCTGTTTTAATATTTGACCAAATGTATCTGCTCTGTCGTGGGTGCTGTGTTAACTCCAGTGCATTTTGTCTGTGGGGGATGGAGGGGGGGGAAAAAAGGCTTTGAATGTTCTGCGCCGAGTGTCGGATTCATGATTTTAAAATGTACGTTGTGTGTTTTAATTCTGACTTTCTTTTCTACTCACTCCCTGCTATTGTACAGTTTTCATACTCCCTGATGAGCAGAATTGTAAATATGCGATGAAGTGGACACCACTAAAAGTAGAGCACATGTAAATAAACCAGAGAGTGGAAACGTGATCTGCGTGTTTGTCCTGCGTCGCATGCAAACACACGCCGCGTGCCCGGTGACGCTGAGGCTAATCGCAGCTGTTAATCTGATCATTTAAATGAAAGCAGTGAAAATACAGTGTGTTAGTAATACAGCCATCCATCTTCCATAGAGCTTATCCTACACAGGGTCACGGGGGACACCCTGGACGGGCTGCCAGCCCATCGCAGGACACAATCATACACACATTCACACACTACAGACAATCTACTGATGCCGGTCAGCCTACAGCGCAGGTCTCTGGCCTGGGGAGGAAAGCAGAGTACCTGGAGGAAACCCCCGAAGCTCAGGGAGAACATGTACTGACTGTCCTGTTTGTGTAGACTGTCCACTGAAGGTCGTGTGTGTGTGTGTGTGTATACTGTCCACTGAAGGTCGTGTGTGTGTATACAGAGTGTGTACTGTCCACTGAAGGTCCTGTGTGTGTGTTTGTGTGTGTGTTTGTGTTTGTGTATAGAGTGTGTATTGTCCACTGAAGGTCCTGTGTGTGTGTGTGTTTGTGTTTGTGTATAGAGTGTGTACTGTCCACTGAAGGTCCTGAGTGTGTGTGTGTGTTAATTCAGTGACTGATTATACTATTTAACTAATAAACCAAACACAGAAAGATGTTTTGAAATGTGTTCTGTAGTATATTTAAGTATTTCTTGGAACCATATGAAGAAAAATTATTAATAAATTATCTGTCTGTGGTCATTTCTTCTCTAACTACCATTTTAGACTGGGTCACCTCTGGAAAGAGTTTTTAGATATGTATTAGAGTTATTACCTGGTAATTATCTAAGTGTGTGTGTGTGTTTAATTTAGGTCTTAAAAGAATGTTACATTAGACCGAAACAGATGGTTGATAACTAACAAGTAAATATTAAGTAAAAAGAAATACATTATTTAACATACTAGACAACAGTCTGAAAAGAGCAGAAAAAAAAGAAGAATTAAAACGAGTTCTCATAATAGGGCTTTATCCAAATGGAAACGTCATTTCCGGCTTTGCAATGTCTCCTCCAATCCGCTCGGGGGCAGAGCGGAAACACGCTGCTGTGTTGTACTTCCTGTTGGTGACGAGCATCGTGAGTCACTTTATGGATTCGATTCCTTTGAACTACCCGTTTAAGGGAACCGAGTTGCTCTGTTTTGATTCGTACAGAAATATTGTGGAGATATAATTTCTGTAGTATTTCTACAGTATTTCTACAGCGTTCACACTCTCACCTTTTGTTTACAAAACGTTTTTTATGACTAAAACAGCCCGAACGGCTTGGGGGTAGCTAACCAAGCTAGCATGTTCACTATGCATAAATGCTATCCTTCATCTATGTAAGTGTATTGTTGCTGAATTATTGTCGACGCATAATTTGAGCCTGAAATTTGAGTCTGGGAAAAGAAATATAAAATGAAAAAAACAAATGATGTAACTTAGATTTACATTTGCGTTTCCTCCGTTTGACAGACTTCTTCCGTGCGAGTCGTTTGGCCCGAATCGTTTTAAACGAGTCATTCTAAATGATTCGATTGTCTCGATTCCTCCGTCACTGGCTGTTTCCGGTTTGTGTGAGACGCATGTGAGAGGATGTGTGTGTGCAGGAGAACAGAGCAGGGCTGAGTGAGCTTTCCACGCTGCTGTAAACCCCTCTGAGGTTCCAGGAGAGCAGAGTCAGTAAGAGAGTCAGTGAGAAACATGGCGCCGGTGAGTGATGATATTATTCACTTTCACACACTTTAGAATCATTACAGTCTGTGTAGCGTTTACTGTAACAATGCTAACACAGCTAGCACAGAGCTAACTTTAAAACACACCTCTACTCTAAAAACATGGACACACACACACATTCTCCACGTGTGTGTGTGTGTGTGTGTGTGTGTGTGTGTGTGTGTGTCTCTCTCTCTCTCTCTCTCTCTCTCTCTCTCTCTCTCTCTCTCTCTCGTGTCTGTGTATAGAGTGTGTACAGACTGTGTACTGTCCACAGATGGTCCTGTGTGTGTGTGTGTGTGTGTGTGTGTGTGTGTGTGTGTGTGTGTGTGTGAGAGAGAGAGAGAGAGAGAGAGAGAGAGAGTGATTTGTGTCTGTGTGCATAGAGTGTGTACTGTCCACTGAAAGTCCTGATTTGTGTGTGTGTGTGTCTAATGTACTGAATGTCCTGTGTGTGTGTGTGGTGTGTATGTGTGTGTATATATATATATATATATATACATATACACACGTGTGTGTGTAGACTGTCGACTGATGGTCTTGATTCTGTGTGTGTGTTTTGTGTCTGTATATAGACTGTGTACTGCCCAATGATGATCCTGATTGTGTGTGTGTGTGTGCACAAGCATGCCTAATGTACTGACTGTTCTGTGTGTGTGTCTTGTATCTGTGTGTATAGACTGTGTACTGTGCACTGGCGGTCCTGATCGTGTGTGTGTGTGTGTGTGTGTGTGTCTGCCTGCCTGTCTTGCGTCTGTATGTACAGACTGTGCACTGATGGTCCTGATTGTGTGTGTGTGTGTGTCTGCCTGTCTTGCGTCTGTATGTACAGACTGTGCACTGATGGTCCTGATCGTGTGTGTGTGTGTGTGTGTGTGTGTGTCTGCCTGTCTTGCGTCTGTATGTACAGACTGTGCACTGATGGTCCTGTGTGTGTGTGTGTTTGGTTGATTATTTGAAACTGCCATCATACAAATTACAATGCATTTTAATGAGTCTGTTATAGAAACAGTTTCACCGAATAGTTTCTTACACTGTCAGGTTTTATAAGACAGAGGAAGCGTTCAGACCTGGCCACACCACTCGAACAAATTGTGCACTTATCTCGTCAAAGTCCCTGCCATGTCACATTTATACGTTCATGTGTGTTTCCATTAACGTGACCTAAACGTTTTCTGCTCCACGTCAGGCTACGAAAAAGCACAAGAAGAAGAAGAAGCCGAGCTTCCGCAAGCTGCTGAAAACCAGCAACATCAAGCTGGATAACAAGCTGAAGAACCGTCAGTTCAAGCAGCAGAGCACGGCCAAGAAGCAGCGCAAGGAGCAGAGGAAACTGCGGCAGGCCCTCAGTGATGCGTCCCAGCAGACCGTACAGCCCTTAGAGCGCTACGAGAAGAAGCCAGGTGCGAAAGTTCACCTTCCTCCTAACGCTGGGCACTCCTAGCTCTCGGGCTGTCCGATTCGGGATATCGGATTAAAAATGCACGTTTAGCATGTTTAAATTTAGCAAGCACTAGCACTGGCTTTAATTCAAACATCCTGCTGAAAGAAATGACATTGACATGATGTTAACAATGTTTTGTGAAGAAGAAAATTCTAGAAAGAATAGTTCTAGTGTTTGAAATAATCCAGTCGCAGTGAATCATGTCGGGGATTGACCCGCCTAAACTGCGTTCATGAAGCTGAGCAGTGAATGAACACCGGGGGTTAATTAACTCATCCAAACGCATCCCATACACATAGGAGATTTATGAGATTAATCAGATATATCAGATATATCAGATATATCAGATATATATATATATATATATATATATATATATATATATATATATATATATATATAAATATAAATACGCACTGCCCGGCCCCCCAAAAAAAAAAGTCGCTGTTTAGATTTTAATCGGCAAATACATGAGAGTCTATGAACGGATCATTATTAGAGTGATGCTATTGTTTCTAGCATGTTATATGTTTGGCAACAGTTCTTTTAATATTAAAAGATGAAGTGTGGAGCTTTTTAGTTGTTTAATAACCATGTAGAAAGGCGTATCATGGCCATATTCCAGGCTTTGGGACGTGCTGGAGGAGACTTTAAACAGTACTGACAATGAAAGAGATGAGCACTGTGTAAAGTCTCCTCCAGCACGTCCCAAAGCCTTTCACTGAGGTGAAGGTCAGGACTCAGAGGTGCCAATACATGTGTGAAAATGATTCTTCATGCTCTCTGTCATCCTGGAATATGGCCATGATACGTCTTTCTACATGGTTATTAAACAACTAAAAAGCTCCATACTTCAGAAGATAAAAGAACTGTTGCCAAACATATAACATGCTAGAAACATTAGAATCACTCTAATAATGATCCGTTCATAGACTCTCATGTATTTGCCGATTAAAATCTAAACAGCGACTTTTTTTTGGCCGGGCCGTGTGTATGCACAACACAAACGTAATATTGCAACTTGCTTCTGCACAAAATGACACGGATACACAAGTGAAGCTGAACTGAAGTAAGGCGCTACGTAGGTAAGTCACGTTGTGAATGCGTTCTTTCCGTAATAACGCACTAAAACACGGACGGTGAAGATCTAACGCATAAAGAGTTCACAATATTGTCTTCCAGTAGTGTGCTCAGTGTAATGTTTTACTTCAGGAGATCAGGGGGTTCACAACAAGGGCAGCTTTCAGATGTCTTTCTTGATTGATGTTAAAGTTAACATGTAAAGTGCGTGGTTAATTTTTGCATTTTTCCATCAACTAACATGCTGTACACTGATATTCGAAAAATGCCATTTTAGTCTGAGTAAAATGAATAAATATGATGAAATATTGACTAGATTTAAATGATATTTTTGTCAGAAGAAAAAAAAAACATGACTAAAAACAGTGTGAAAATTAAACTGGACTTGGGCTGATCGCCAAGGTTAAATCTTTAGATTGTAGAATTTTTATCATTTTATGCACCTTAGTTTTTTCTTGACATTCCAGTTCCAATGTCTGAATATTCTTAAGAATTAAAAGTTCATTGCGCTTTGAAAGGGCGTACTTGCATTATTATGCCTCTATATCACGATCATTATCTCAGTGCCATAAAATGGTCTCAAAAGGACAATAATATCGTTTATCGCAATGATTTCTGGGACAGTATATCGTCCAACAAAAGAAGTTATCATGACATGAATCTGCGTTAGTTCTGTACGTAGCCAGTGTTCTGCAGTTAGGGTCATTTTCCATTGCGATGAGTGAAATGTTGAGTATGTAACCATAGTAACTAGGCCTGAGACGATACGCTAAAGCCACGATGCGAGACGTTTTCCGACACAGGCTTCACGAGACGATACTGACACAAATAAAATCTTACATCTTACAAGGTCAGGATTTCCAATATAAGGTATAATTTTCCCCAGTTATTAACATTATTTCTTTTTTTTACGTGTCATAAACGTGTTTAACGTTATTCATTTGCAAAGACTGTTAAAAAAGAGTAGCTACCGAAAGTGGCGTGGCTCCTGCTTGACTGGAATGAAGACCTGCACCCACACTGGCCCTTTGTGGATAAGTTTGGACACCCCTGAACTGTTATGTTTAAAGAAACATCAAATGAAGTTTATATTAAGTAGGGTTTTTCTTTCTCTGGCTGCCGGACGAGTGAAATGAACAGCACTGGTGATGGTTTTATTAACAGCCTAGTGAACCTGCTTGTCCTCCAGGCAGCTGTTAATGAAAAGCCGCTTGTCTCAGGAAGGCTCCTGATTTGTCCACTTGTGCTTGTTTTTACGCCAACATGCCCCTCAGTGACATTCTGCCGCTGTCATGTGACCACGTGAAGGAGTCTGCAATGATCAGTGATGTAATGTAATGTGTGTGCTGTCTGATATAGAGGAGGAAGATGACGAGGAGGAGTTTCTGGAGTCGCTGCCCACTGATATGATGGAGGACGACGACCTGGAGGAGATCAGAGCAATGGCTCAGAAAGCCTCATTCCTCACAAGAGACCTTTCCTCCTGGTAGGACCAGCTGCTGATCATTTATACAGGTTTTTACTCCAGTGCTCGAGATTATATATGTGTGTATTTACTTGTGTGCTTATTCCGTCCTTCCTGAAAGTGTCACTTGGTGAAACTTGCATCGCTTCATATCAATTTAACATCTGCAAAATGAGTAAATGTCAGTCTTGATGAGTAAACCCAAAAAGAAAGAAATATACACAGTTTTTTTTCAAATGCTGTCAATCAGCCAAGACACGTTTGTTGTGTGAAGGTTGCGACGTTAGCGTAGCAGGAACCATATAAGTTTGTTCCATTCAGAAGGAAGCTGCCCCACTTCTCCAGAGTCCTCATACACCATGACTTTTAGTACTGACTGTTTGCTGAATAACCACTGGCTGGCTAAATGAAGTGAGGGATTCAACAAATGCGCTGCCTTTTAGCCTTTACGATTTTATAAATGACATTTATTATTTTGAATGATTTTTCTAACATCTAGGAAAACGCACATCGATCAGCCGTAACATTAAACCACTGACAGGTGAAGTGAATAACATTGATCATCTCGTTATAGTGGCACCTGTTAAGGAGTGGGATATATTAGGCAGCAAGTGAACAGTCAGTTCTCGAAGTTGATGTGTTGGAAGCATGAAAAATGGGCAAGTGTAAGGATCTGAGCGACTTTGACAACGGGCAATTTGTGACGGCTAGACGACTGGGTCAGTGCATCTCCAAAATAGCAGGTCTTGTGGGGTGTTCCCGGTATGCAGTGGTTAGTACCTACCAAAAGTAGTCCGAGGAAGAACAACAGGTCAACCCTTGCTGACCCTGTCCACCGCCGAAAGTGCCTACAATGGGCACGTGAGCATCAGAACTGGACTATGGGGCACCTAAGAAGGTGGCCTGGTCTGATGAATCATGTTTTCTTTTACATCATGTGGACAGCCGGGTGTGTGCGTCGCTTACCTGGGGAAGAGATGGCTTCAGGATGCACTATGGGAAGAAGGCAAGCTGGCAGAGGCAGTGTGATGCTCTGGGCAATGTTCTGCTGGGAAACCTTGGGTCCTGGCATTCATGTGGATGTTACTTTGACACGTACCACCTACCTAACCATTGTAGAAGACCAAGTACACTCCTTCATTGCATCAATATTCCCTAATGGCAGCAGCCTCTTTCAGCAGGATGATGCACCCTGCCACATTGCTAGGATTTTCAGGAATAGTTTGAGAAACAGGACAGAGAGTTCAAGGTGTTGACTTGGCCTCCAAATTCCCCAGATATCAATCCAATTGAGCATCTATGGGATGTGCTGGGCAAACAAGTCTGATCCATGGAGACCCCACCTTGCAAGAAACTGCTGCTAAGGTGTTGGTGCCAGATACCACAGCACTCCTTCAGAGGTCTTGTGGAATCCATGCCTCGACGAATCAGAGCTGTTTTGGCGGCACAAGAGGGGCGTTCACACTATTAGGAGGTGGTTTTAATGTTATGGCTGTTCTCAGTGTGTAGTGGCTGAGACTGGCAAAAATAGACATCTGAAGACTAGAAAAAGCCCAGCCAAGGATTGACACGTTGTGCGTTCTGAGATGCGTTTCTGCTCACCGCGGCTGTAAAGAGCGGTTCATTAACACGAGGGTGTACTGGGTGCTAGCACAGCGCTGGACTGATGATATGTACAGCATGCTTTCATTCACCTTTAATAGATGCTTTATGTATATACTAATATGTTTGTATGGGGAAATAGAACCAACCAAGTTCTAAAAAAAATATTATATACAGGTACAAACAAAAATACTAGCTGCAGGAGCATAGTTGGTCAGAATTCTTTCAGGAGTGTGATTAAAAAAAAAACGGTCTCTCTCACACGTCTATATAACAGTTGCAATTTAATTGGCTCTCTGCACTTTTGTGCTCTGGTTTCTAACGAGAAACCAGCTTAATGGACAAAATAAGCTTTTCAGCTTATTCAGCAAAAACTTTTTCAGCAAAAACTTCAGACCTCAAAAGTCTTGATAGCATTTTGGCTAAGGGTAAATTTGTTTCAGTTTCACTTCTGGCTGAACAAATCCTTTAAATGATATCCGCCATAATGGCCTGTGGTTGACGTTGCAGTGCTCCCGCTCACACCAAAAAGCGCAAGTCAGACCAGATGTTGGAAAAATACGAGAAGATGCCCAGGAAGTCGAAACAAGAGGAAGAGAAGGAGGTCATTCACCTGCTGCCAATCAAAGACAGGAGCGGCCTGATCCCTCAAACCATGGAGAAGCCAGGTGTGAGCCGCTAGTCCATACTCCACACTCTGTTTGGCTTCATGATAGCAGGCGACTGCTTTTCATTCTACCATTTTATTTTGGTTTCTAGTGGTGCAGAAAGCAGACGAGGAGGACGAACAGGAGGGAGCGGACGACGAAGACGAGTCAGAGCAAGGTGAGAGTATAGAATACCATTCACGAAGCTTTTATTAGAAGTATTTGACATGTAACTTTTGTCTTCAAGAACTTTTTGAACATTTTTTTTTTTTTAAACTTGGGTTTATGCGGTCTCATTTCATTACAGCAGTGGAAGAAGCACAGAGCTTCCTGACGCTGACTCCGGAAGAACAGCTGAAGCTTCGCTCGCAGAAGCTGATGGAGAGGAAATTACGCATCGCGAGCTTGGGATCAGTTATTCTAGCCGATCCAACCTCTAACGTAAGAGGCACATGAATTCTTATTCTTTAACCATGGTCGCACTAGAGATGACAGGAGGCTAGTCATTTTCTACAATAGTAACAAATCAGGGCTGAAATTCTGACCTCAGCTGCAAACTGAGCTGAGATTTACACACACCCGCCACTTTATTAGGAACACCTGGTCATTCATGCAACGAGCCAATCATGTGGCAGCAGCACAATGCATGAAATCATCCACATACAGGTCAAGCACTTCAGATCTTTTCACATCAACCATCAAAATGTGATCTCGGTGGCACAGTTTGTAAATAAAACAAATTACTCTATCCTGTACGCCAGATTAAGAAGCTGAAGGAGCTACGGGCCATGCTGATGGAGACGGACCCGTGCGTGGCTGTTACAGTCAGGAAGCTGGTCATGGTCTCACTTATGGAGATCTTCAAAGACATAGTGCCCTCCTACAGGATCCGTCCTCTGACCGAAGCAGAAAAAAACACCAAGGTACAATTCAACGGAGCAAAGTTGTGTGTGAAGTTCAGATATGGCAGTACCTTAAGGAACTCCAGAAATAGTTCTACCGTTCAGGTTTATTATAAATGTGAATGATGTCACACAAAGTCAGGGGTGGAGGTCTACTAGAAATGTTTATCTGTTATAATGTAGGCTGCACTGTGTAAAGAAAATCAGAGGAAACAGTATTTGTATATTGCTATGATAAACAGTGGAAGAATAAAAATGATTAATAAACAAATCTAGTGTAAAAAAAATATATTCTAGCATCTCACTCACTTTAAGTTGTCAGGGACGCAGTGGATCTGGAGCCTAGCCCTGGAACGCTGGCTGTGAGGCTATCTAAGTAGTTAAATCACAGTACTAATCTAGCAGGGTGGCATGGTGGCAGAGCAGGAAGCACTGCTGACTCTCAGCTCCAGCCTCCCGGGTTTGATCCCGGGTTTGGGTCACGCTCTGAGTGGTTTTGCATCTTCTCCATGTGTCCACTTGGATTTCCATCGGGTTCTCCGGTTTCTTCCCATAATCAAGCCTGTGAATTGGTTACACCACATTGTCCCTAGGTGTGAATGAGTGTGTCCACAGTGACCTGTGATAGACTAATGTCCCTTCCAGTGTGTGTTCCCATCTCGTGCCCAGTGTCCCCAGGATAGGCTCCGGCTCCAGCTCCATGACCTCATGACCCTGATCAGGATAAACTGATTACAAAAGATGAGTGAATAGCCACGGCAAATACTTGCTTCTGATTGGCTGGGTGGTGACCATTATTTAATTGTTTTATTGGTTTGTTTGGTACAACTGCTAACGTGGATCCAGGCAAACAAATTATTCACAGTTTTAAGTCTGGGCCTGTATAACCACTTTGGAAAGTAACCATGACAACGATCATGATTGATGCTTAATTTTAATGTTAAATTAAAATAACAGCACTTGGTGTCCCACTGTCTTGTACATTATTCCCTCATATTGGAAACCTTCACTTAGATTATCACTCTTTGGAAATGTGAATTCGTAAGCAGTAGCTGTGATATTTCTTTTCATTCCCTTCCATGCCTAGACTGAATGAATGACCTTTCCTTGCCCATTCTTCACATTTCAGGTAAAAAAGGAGACGCAGCAGCTGAGAGAGTTTGAGGAGGGGCTCGTAAGTCAGTATAAATTCTACTTGGAGAATCTGGAGCAGACCGTCAAAGGTAAAACGCACTCTTATAACATGGAGCACTGAGTATGCATGCGGTTATGAACAGTGTTGTGATCAGCTGCTCCTCTCGCACCACAGACTGGAAGCAGAAGAAGCAGAAGGGCAGTCAGGCCGTGGCTCTGGCCTCCTATAAAGGCCTGGCCGAAGTAGCCATCAGGTGTCTGTGCGAACTGCTGGTGGCTTTGCCGCACTTCAACTTCCACAACAACATCATTGTCGCCGTGGTGGCGCTGATGAACGAGCCGGCCAAGAAGGCAAGTCGTGCAGCTTCGTAGGTTATCTTAACTAAGACACTTCACACTAATATGCACTAACCCAGACCTAAAGGACTACAGCAGGGGTGCTCATATATGATGTGTGGATAGAGTGTGGAGGAAGACTGAGGAGACAGGCGGAATTTTTACTGAGCTCCGGACTCGCGTTTATTCAGTCCATGCTTTTCAGCGCACTTTCAAAAACTCAACAAAACCAAAAACTCAGCAGAAACGGGTTTGTCCTGGACTCGCAGCTATCGCTCCGTCAAGTTCACGCTTTTTGTGGGGGGGGGGTGTGTGTGTGTGTGTTTGTGTTCGTGCTCGTGCGTGTCTCACAAGCCCTCTCTCTGTGGTTACAGAAGTTACAGTAGTTACTGAAAGCACAAAAAGACACAAATAAGTAGACTGGCCCACGACCACGCCCCTGCCTCTGTATATTGCTTTTATGATTTCTTTGGGTTAATATTGATTGCATAACATTATCTGAATAAAAGCAAATCTCTCAAAATAATTTCTCAAAGTCCAAATTTAGAGTGTACACGCATATTTTACATGATGGCTCCTACCATAATAATAATATGAAAAAGTAGCTCTCTTGTCATAGACGTGTGAGCACCCCTGGAGTAGTGTCTCATTACAACACATCTGTTTTAGTTAATTAGTCGTATCTTATTGATGGTGGTTCTGAGTCACATTAATATATCATTGATCTAGTGATAGGGTTTGTCAAGGCAACGGTGGAGGACTGTGTAGCTGGACACAGATGTGACACAGATGATCTGCGTGTTTTCAGGTGTCAGAGAGGTGCTGTGATGCGGTCAGGAATCTGCTGAAGCAGGACAAGCTGGGCCAGGCCTCACTAGCCACAGTGAGGGTCATCTCAGGAATGGTCAAAGGCAGGAACTACAACGTTAAACCAGAGGTATGTCTCTGAGTGCACTTTTGTTTGCCACTGGAGTAAAAAGGTGGGATAAATTCACAGCATTGCAGAGGAGGTGGGATCTGGTGGCGTACAGATGGGAGGAAAAAGTGTTGCAGTTGCAGAGTTTAGAGTTAGAGGGGGGAAAAAAAATCCTTGTATGCTCTTGAAATTTACATCCCTCTCCAAGATGCAGGGACTTTTCTCAGTATAGCAGCGGAGAAATCTTGCTCCCGAGATCTTTATGCCACATTGGTTAGCTTTTTTAATTAATGTATTATATTAATTAGTCTGTTTATACAATACATATCATCTTCCATCACAAGACCTGTCTTATATCATCTGTGCATCATCTCTGGATTTATAATGGTGTGTGTGTGTGTGTGTGTGTGTGTGTGTGTGTGTGTGTGTGTGTGTGTAGGTCCTGAACACGTTGCTGTGCCTAAGGATAAAAGAGGTGGATATGAAGAAGGACACAGAAGACCTGGCCCCCAAACAAAAGTTCATGAACTTCCAAGAGAAGAAGAAGAAGCTGTCCAGGATGCAGAGGAAGGTCAGCACACACCTACTAAGCTAACGCTGCTCTCCGCGTGTTTTCATTTCTGAAGCTGAACCTCTCATGTCCTCCACAGTGGAAGAAGGCTGAGGAGAAACTCCAGAAAGAGCTGCTAGAGACTGAAGCGTCTGAGAGCAAGGACAAGAAGCTCAAGCTGGTAAATGCTTCACGGAACACAAGAGCGTTGTTGAATTATCGTGTTTTGCAGACTATGAGCCAGATTATTTTCACTCCTGGCAGATGGTCTCTGTATTATACAGCAACGTATGTGATACAATTAAACTAATGTGGGGAGAAAACACTGACATTCTAGTAGGCATGCTGTTCCTGCAGTTAGTGGGTGGTAGGGCTGAGCGATATGACCATATATAATATCGATATCGGGATAAATTATGTCACGATGCGCTTTTCTGACGTATCACAGGTATTGTGATATCTTTTTACATTTTATAAAATTGCTTGTTTTCAAGAAGTACATAATAAATGGAACTAAATAGAATCAGCTGATTTTACGCCATCTTTTCATCTTCCCCTTTTAAGCAGCAATAAATTCCAGTAAAAGTAGCATCAAACTTTTAACAGTTCTTCATTTTTTACACTTTGAATGCTGCAGTGCTGCTTTGCTGGCAGTTTGTTAGATCATGATACATATCGTTTATTTTATAATTGTCCCGATATCATATTTTTTGTAATATCGCCTACTCCTTACAGTAGTGCTTATGGAAATATGTTAACATCATAATTATAATAATAAAAATAAAAAATAAAAAAAAAACATAGCTACGCTGACTGAAATGAGCTTTATCATGGCATAGGAGAGTTTCTTGTATAAAGTCTTCTTCACAAGAATATACAGAAACTCACCACCCACTTTAATAGGAACACCTGCTCATTTATGCAATTGTCCAATCATGTGGCAGCAGTGCAGTGCGTAATCCCATGCAGATACAGGACAAGAGCTTCAGTTAATGTTCACATCAAACATCAGAATGGGAGAAGTGTGATCTTTGTGACTTCAGAAACTGCGGATCTCCTGGGATTTTCACACACAGCAGTCTCTAGAGTTTACACAGGAGGGTTCGCAAAACAAAAAAACATCCCGTGAGTGACAGTTCTGTGGGCGGAAACGCCTTGCCGATGAGAGAGGTCAGAGGAAAATGGCCAGATTGGTTCGAGCTGCCAGGAAGGATGTAGTAACTCAAATAATCGCTCTTTACAGCCGTATTCTACGGCCTTATGGTAGGAACCACTCAGCACTTTGGACTACAGTGACACTAGTGGGGTAAAAACTAACAAATATGTTAGAACGTGTCATGTCTTTTTTCATGTATTGTTACACGTGTCTTTATGGGTTTTTTTTTTTGTTGTTGTTTCTCTTCACTTCCTCCAGCACACAGAGACACTGAACATCGTGTTCCTGATCTACTTCAGAATCCTGAAGAAAGCCCAGAAGTCCGTGTTGCTTCCCTCCGTTTTAGAAGGTTTAGCAAAGTAAGTGGCTGATGATGCGCTGTATCAGATCTCCTGCATCATCAGAACTGTGATGTCTCTCCCTCACGTCTTTACACTCGCTGTAGTTTGCTTGTCTAATAATGGTTCGTTTTTCTCTTTAAGGTTTGCTCATCTCATAAACTTGGAGTTCTTTGATGATCTGCTCACGGTTCTTCATGACTTAATTATGTCCGGCGTAAGTATTTACACCTAGAGTAATACACTGGTCATTATTTTTGCAGGAAAAAAATCAGTAGCCCGGGTGCCGGGGACAAGAAGATTGTGTGTCTGGGTTATTAGGGTTTTTTTTTTTAAAATTATTATTATATATTTATTTCTTTTTATTTATTCATAGTTGCCTGACACAGAAGTAGGCTCTGTAGGCTAGCGGTCTAGAAAAAGAAAAATCGCTATATTTAAACAAAATGCACTCATGGTGGCGCCACATACACTGATGTTGTAACTATAGTGTTCCTGGTGCTGACTCCCGCCGCCTGCTGAACTACACACACCGTCTAGGCAGATTACTCCTTATGCATGGATGACAGATCCTGTTTCGATGATCGTTAGATACCGTTTCGTAATCAGGAACATGGTATGTGGAAACGCTGACGAAGCCGAACAAAATAAAAGTGCAGCATAAGGCTGTCCCGTCTCTCTCCCGCTAACACAGTTCAATTTTCAGTTTCATTTTTATTTATATAGCTCGTTTAACGTCGTCACAAAGCAGCTTTACAGAAATCTGGATGTAGATACAGATTTAGATTTATCCCTGATGAGCAAGCCAGAGGCGACGGTGGAAAGGGAAAAACTCCCTGAGAGCACATGAGGAAGAGCCCTTGAGAGGAAGCAGACTCAAAAAGGGAACTCATCCTCTCCTGGGTGGCACCGGATAGTGCGAAAATAAATCATTACTCTTCTGCAACTGTGTACTATAGAGTCAAGCAGTGCTACGTGCGCTGGAAAGATCCCCAGTACAAGCATCAGGGTCTTTTTCTTCTTCTTTTTTTTTTTTTTTTCTTTAAAATTCAGTAGCGTTTCAGCTTTAAGTCTGTAATATCCAGGTGAAGTTATGCACTGTATAATGAATGAAACTTGAGCGTAGATTTTAGCAACACACAATACGTCACCATACAGTCATGCCTGCAGAGCATAAAGATGCTAGTCAGACTCGATGAATATATTTTACGTTTGATAAGAGGAAAGAAAACCCAGATTGCTTTGGTGAGGACACAAGCACGGTGTGCTCAGACGCTTTCTTGGAAAAGGATAGCGACCAGCTAAGAATTTATATACTCGTTTGTGTCTGTACTAATGCACTTCACTATATATTTGGCTCACCATATTTGATCGCATTATGTTACTGCTTTTTAAACACGGGCACGATGGAGCTTCCCCATTTCTCCACTCCTCGTTTGTTAAGATCTGGTCTTTATATTAGTCAGTTAATGTTTTTAAATGAATTAATCATAAGGAATATTCACATCTATTGATTGCTAATCACATTAACCCTGTTGACTGTTGAATTTTCATTTAGTGGACCGATTTTTTTTATTTTTTTTTTCCCTAAAATCGAGTGCGGGGTTAAAGAAATACCCCAACATTTATTTCAGTCTGCTCTTTCTGTATTGAATCTCTAGTGTATGTGTGATTATGACAGATGAGACGTTTTGTTTTGAGCTGCATAAACAGAAAAATGAATTTTAACATCTCAGTCTCTGAACACTGAAATGAAACGACTTGGAATTTAAAGCAGTTTAGTTCAAAATAAATACATGCAGATGTTACGGTAAAATATCTCAGTGCTAAGAATGTAATGGTACGTATCTGTTTTTTTTTTTTTTCAAATATCATTGTTAAGAATTCAATCAGTCTTTTAAAATTGGAGTCTTTTTTGCTTCCACACATACACACACACTTTTGATGCATATAATTTTATTTGCATTCTGAGACTTTTATAAATGAGACTCGCTGGTACTTAAACTCACAAGCTTCCAGTCGTCAGTGTTCCTCTAATCGCTTGCCTCCCTGTATATGCAGGATCTGTCACACCGAGAGAGTCTCCACTGCATCCTCACAGCCTTCCACATCCTGTCAGGTCAAGGTGAGTGGTGTTTCACGTTCTCATCCATCGCTGTCACTCGGGATAATCCTTTCCGTTTCGTTCTGACCTCCCTCTATCTCCGGCAGGCGACGTGCTCAATATCGACCCGCTGAAGTTCTACACCCACCTGTACAAAACCCTGCTTACACTCCACGCAGGTAATCCTCGCCCTCACGTCTCTGTGCATGCTTCAGTGGTCTGACTGACGACGGCGAGAAAAGCAGAGTGGGTTTTAGAGCTAATGAGGTTTGTCTCTGGCAGGCGCGTCAAACGAGGACACAGGCATCGTGCTGCAGTGTGTGGACGTGATGCTGAGCAAGCGTAGGAAGCAGGTCAGCCTGCACAGAGCGCTGGCTTTCCTCAAGAGACTCGACACACTCGCTCTGCACGTGATGCACGACTCGTGTGTGGGCATCCTGGCGGCCAACAGGGCGATCGTACACGTGAGAACATTCAGTGTTTATCACCGCTATATACAGCCATTATATCTATATCTCCTGTGCTCCATTAACTGTGTATTACTTTTGCTTACTGATGCTAGAAGTAAACATTGTGTTTACTATACTGCTGCGTAAGTCAATAAGTGTGATCATTAATGCTATGGAATACATTTTTTTTTTTATTTATACACACACACACACACACACCATCCACTTTATTAGGAACACCTGTACACCTGGACATTCATGCAGTTATCTAATTAACATGTGGCAGCAGCGCAGTGCATAAAATTCATGCAGACGCAGGTCAAGAGCTTCAGTTAATGTTCACATCAAACATCAGAATGAAGAAAAAGTGTCATCTCAGTAACTTTGATCGTGGCACAGTTGAAGATTCGAAAGAAAGAAAAAATCACCTGGTCTTTTCCCAGTCTTCAGCTGTCCAGTTTCAGTGAGTCTGTGCCCATGATAGCCTCAGATCCCTGCTCTTTGCTGACAGGAGTGGAACCTGATGTGGTCTCCTGCTGGGAGACCACATCAGGTTGCTCAGGATTTGATGTGTTGTGCGTTCTGAGATGCTTTTCTGCTAACCACGGTTGTAAAGAGCGATTATTTGAGTTACTATAGACTTCCTGTCAGCTCAGACCAGTCTGGTCGTTCTCCTCTGATCTCTCTCATCAACACGGTGTTTCAGACTGTAGACTCTCCGCTCACAGGATGTTTTTTTGTTTGTTTCTGTGTAAACTCGAGAGACTGTTGTGTGTGAAATTCTCAGGAGATCAGCAGTTTCTGATATACTCAAACCAGCCCATCTGGTACCAACACCCACGCCACGGTTAAAGTCACAGAGATCACACTTTTTCCCCCATTCCGATGTTCGATTTGAACATTAGCTGAAGCTCTTGATCTGCATGATGTTTTGCATTGCACTTCTGCCACATGATTGGCTGATTAGATAAGTGTATGAATGTGCAGTCGTACAGGTGTTCCTAATAAAGTGGTCAGTGAATGTGTATATGTGTGGGTTTTGTGTTTTTTTTGGCCTTACCACAACTTTAATATTGCACAAGGCTGCAAATGAGTCAATCACTCTAATCACCTGTTTTATTGCATCCTGCGTGTGATTTAAAGAATCCCATCATTCCCGTGATCATACAAACTTCAGCACTTTTCACCAGAATAACGTAACCAGTGACCTCAAAGCTTCACCAGTGGCTTTGAACACATTTCCATGTACATCCCAAACAAAATACGCAGCAGTATAGGTAAGGAACACAATAATCCATAGCATTCTGTTACAATAAAATAATAACTGCTGGAGTGGTACAATGTGACCCAGCGTGAAGTTGCTGTTACCACCCCAGAGTTGATTATTTTCCTATAACAGCATGCCCCGAACTATTGCACTCCTCCTGTTTTACCACAGCAGTCTGCCACCAGTGATGTTTCGTTCAGTAATGAATGACCCGTTGTGCTTTTTATGCATTTATAATTACATTCAATGCCCACAAGACAAGTTAATTCCTGTTTTCATTTACATTATAGCTGCTATACACGGGCATTCCCTAACCAGCCTCTCTTTTTTTTTTTCTCTCTCCTCCCTTTCTCTTAAGTGAAAAGCGCATAAAAAAACTCGTCTATCCTGAAAAGTTTACCATGACGGAAAACTGTTACAGAGTGCTGACACTGGAGACTCCTTCCATAAAATATTAAATAAAAGTGTCACTCCAGAAAGTTTCACCTTATCAGTGATGACATTGTTTTTCTTTGTTAAATAACTTGGGGGGAAAAAAAAAGAAGAAGAAGAATTTTAAAAAGCTATTTAATATCAGCCTTAGACTATGTGGGTATTAAAAATATAAAGTATGGTATCTGTAGATTTTCTGTCTGTGTAATTTGTGTGTGTGTGTGTGTTTGTGTGTTTGTGTGTTTGTGTGTGTGTGTGTGTGTGTGTGTGTTTGTGTGTGTTATGCAGACTTTCCCCAAGTGTGACATCATGCTGGATAACGACATGCAGGGCAGTGGTGTGTATCTGCCTGAGCTGGATGAGCCGGAGTACTGCAACCCTCAGAACACCTGCCTGTGGGAGCTGCACACACTCAAGGTAGCTGTACTACAATAAACACTGCAGCAGAGCATCACTATTCATATTTATATATATAGATAGATAGATAGATAGATATGTATAGATAGAGATAGATATAGATATATAGATATGTATATAGATATAAATATACATATATAAATACACATGGCCCGGCCAAAAAAAAAAAAGTCGCTGTTTAGATTTTAATCGGCAAATACATGAGAGTCTATGAACGGATCATTATGGCACAACAGTTTGGCAACAGTTCTTTTAATCTTAAAAGATGAAGTGTGTAGCTTTCTAGTTCTTTAATAACCATGTAGAAAGATGCATCATGGCCATATTCCAGGAGTCTTTGGGATGTGGAAATAACATCACAACATTTATTTCCATCAAGCGGTGCATCGGTTTTTGGTCAAGATCTTGTACTGACAATGAAAGAGATGAGCACTGTGTAAAGTCTCCTCCAGCACGTCCCAAAGCCTTTCACTGAGGTGAAGGTCAGGACTCAGAGGAGCCAATACATGTGTGAAAATGATTCTTCATGCTCTCTGAACCATTCTTACACTATTTTAACCCTGATGAATCTCGGCAGTGTCGTCCTGGAATATGGCCATGATACGCCTTTCTACATGGTTATTAAAGAACTAAAAAGCTCCACACTCATCTAAGAGTAAAAGAACTGTTGCCAAACATATAACATGCTAGAAACATTAGCATCACTCTAATAATGATCTGTTCATAGACTCTTATGTATTTGCCGATTAAAATCTAAACAGTGACTTTTTTTTTTGGCCGGGCCGTGTGTATATTCAAGACCTCAGTAACTACTGAAGCCAGCCCCTCAGCACTCCCTGGAGACCTGCCCTGACTTTCAGTTCAGTTCCTGTACATTTTGATTTATTTCAGACAGATGACAGAATCTAAGCTTTCTGAACAAAATCCTGTTTTCCTTCATCTGACTATGTATTACACTCTCTATAGGTCAGTGTGTGTGTGTGTGTGTGTGTGTGTGTGTGTGTGTGTGTGTGTGAGTGAGAGAGAGAGATCATCACTGGTCAACTTAAAAATGACGCTTAGTCCAAGGCATTAGTTACTTGCTTAACAAAACCTTACCAAATAAATAGACGAGTTTAGCAAGCTGCCATAGCTAGCTAATATCATGTTAAAGAGAAAATTAGCTTGGCTGATCGTTCTTGATCATTAGTTTCCTAAACAATGAAATACCATGCCTAAACATGCCTATACATATGAGGTTTCTCTATATCTGCTTTTATGCAAATATAACATTTTCCCCAAGAACATTGAGAGAAGACAGTACTAGGAAAATGGCTTTTGGTTCTTTTCCATTTGATATATTTTTTTAATGTATCGAGCAGTGAGTTAACTATTCGCTCAGGCAACGTCTCGCTCACTCTCCTCTCACCGTAAAAAGTACTCATGGTCAAATGGATGATGCTGGAGGATGTTTAGCAGATGCAGGTGTTTGATAGAAAGTGTCTTAGACTGTTTTAAAAAAAAAAGTATATTGCTATTGTGTAACAGAGAAGAGTTGCTCAAAAGGAAACCTGCTCTTTTTCATATTATTTAGCATATCTGATAAATCAATACATTCAGCTACAGCCTGACCACGCATGCAGACACTAATCAAATTCTGCTATATTTACACTTTATTTAGTAAATGACACATTTTTACATTTGCAAAACACATCATAGCGGACAGGCATTCGGTGTCGAAACAAAATATTATGATCACACCATATAAAGATTGAGAAATAGGTACAGTTATAAAGAACTTTTGCTTTGGGGATTAACTGCAATAGCGAATGCACACCAAACCCTCTCGCCTGACATCAGTGCCTGAATGAACACAAATCCCCACAGCCACGCTCCACAATCTAGTGGAAAGCCAGAAGAGTGGAGTTTATTTTAACAGGAAAGGAGACTAAATCTGGAATGAGATGTTCAGCAAGCACATATGGGTGTGACGGCCTGGTGTGCACAAACTTTTGGCCGTTGAAACTTAAACATATGGGTAACACGATATGAAGGTTCAGAAATGGTTACTATTATAAAGAAATACTGTTTGAAGGGACTACACTCCTGGGCCGAGCCTAAAATGGCAAATATGAAGCTTTTAATGGTTTTAACACCAAATCAGTGTTCAGAAATGAGCTAGAATTAAACACATGCACTCCTGAGAGCCCCTGTGCCTCCATTTGCACATTAACTTTATGGGGAAAACAGGGAAGAAAATTCTTCTTGTATGCAAACTTAAAATCATAATGATTAAAATGTTTGATGTAAAATTCAAACCAACACGTCCGGGTGTACAAAATTCCCCTTAAAGCATTAGTCATTATTTATCTGTCACACCTGCTGCAGCCCATCAAGGGCCATAAGGCTTAATCATTTAAAGAAATGGGGAAAAGCTCCCATATTAACTTCCTTTATCACTTTGTTTAATTCTTGCTAATATCCTGACCAGTGATTTGTTGAAAGCTTAATATTTTGCCATTTTGGCCTTGGCCATTTAGCTAGCTAGCCTGGGAGTGTATGCACTGTAACATTTGGATGGTTATTTAAAATGGCATTACTTGTAGCATTGGAAGATGATTTTGATGATTGATGATTTTGTGTGTGTGTGTGTTGCAGAGACACTACCACCCCACGGTGAGGAAATACGCCAGTCATCTGCTGGCTGGAGCTCCGAGTGAAGGTGCCGGTGCACTGAGTTTAGAACTGAGCAGAAGGTAAATCTCTCACACACACACACTTTTCCCAGGGTTTGTGAGAGCCACAGTGTGCTAAAGGTGACTAACAGTACAAGGGTGGATAAATATAAATTTGCTAGTCCAGCAGGCACGTCCGAGCTCAGCGTGCTGCCTTGTGTCATTGCCTGGAAGCTCAGTTAACTTCCCTGCGAGGGCGACTTTACACAGCTAAAGAACGTGAGAATCTTCGGCTTACGTTTCAGCTATGAGCTGTGGTGTTCTCTCACTGCACTAGAAACAGACCGAGAGTCTGACTAATGTCTTTCTTTTCACTTGGTAAAGTGTTTGAACGGGAAGAGACTGTGTGTTTGTGCTGCACTGTACTGTACTGTTCAGATCAGTCACTGTTTCCACATCCATTTGTTTTCCTGATTCTGCTGAGGGAAGTAGGATGCGGCATATTTACTGTCCGTTTCACTCTTTCATTCGACAGAGCACCCGTGCAGCTGTTTGAAGACCACAGCGTGAAGGACATGACCTTTAACCCACCAGTTGCAGGACCACCCAGGAAGAAGGTGAGCACTTGCTGCTCACAATGAGCTGTAAACATATTCATTGTATTCTCTCTTTTTTTTTTTTATAAATGCAGGTTGTTCACTCGGTCTCTGAATTTCAGGAACATTTCACAATCGGAGAGGCTTTCCTGGACTCGGGTTTGAAAGCGCAGATCGATGCAGCGCTTCAGGAGGACGAGCAAATACCCCTCGACTTTGCAGCACATCTTTCACAGAAGTGAGCGAACTTGGTGTAACTGTAAATACGTCTGTAATAAGAGGTTTTATATCGCTGTTTCTCAAATAAAAAAAAGGGACAAAAAGTTTGTTCCCCAAGTGGCCTTTCAACTAGAGAGCATATTTGAGTGTAAATATTTGTAAAGAAACATTAAAGGGGGACAAAAGTTGGAATTAAATAACAGACACATGTAATAGATTAATAGTACAATATGTACTTATGGATCAGGTAAAGCTGGCAGAAGCTTGCAAACAATCAGGGGAAAAAAACTCAGCATTTCTGTATGTGCAGCTTTTCTGAATCTTTCAGCAAAAAGTGCTTTATTTAGTTAACTATCAGACCGTGAATTAAAATCATTGGTGAATGTTAGTGTTAGGAAATGTTCAAGATTTAGAGCACTTTATTTATTTAATTTATTTTACAACAACTGCTATTTCCTCCACAACAGTCAGACAGTCACACAATTAACACAAAGAAAGAAAGAAAGAAAGAAAGAAGTGCTGAACAATGAACTCCATTACACAGGCATCACTTTAACTGAGCCACTGAAATAATCAACTTGATCACTGATGAAATGAAAGTAAATACTAATGAAGCTGCACTACACCTGATTCATCAGAAGCATTTACAAACGCTCTAAAAGAAAAAAAGTACACAGATACATTATATAGATAGATAGATCGATCGATAGATAGATTATAGTGTCTCCAAACATCACTGAATACTTTAAATTCTAAATTACAAAAGTATAAACAATATACACTGATACACTGCGAGCTATTTGGGCAATATTTACACCCTCCAATAAATTAGACATGTGGCTTTAATAGTTCTATCATACATTCAAGATATGTACAAGAGAAGAAACACAACCGACCTGGGCTATGCTTTTAAATAAATAAAAAAAAAAAATCAATAATGAGGATAAAGACATAAGAAAGAAAGAAAGATGGAAGAAAAAAAAGAACTGGCAAAATGCAAAAGTTTCCACCCTTCATGCAGAACAGGTCCACTTTACATTTAATAAGCAGTCAGGTTAAGGACATGGTTAGAGTAGAGAACAGAAAAGTGTTACACTTCAGGGCTCCACGAGTTAGCAGAGGTAGTCAGGGACAAATTCAGAACTTAATTCAAATTCAGAACTTAATTAAACAGTGTAGAAAGCACACTTAAACGAGGACTGAAGTGCAAAGGACACGCTTGTGCAACATGCAAAACGGCTTACAAACAGCGTCAAGAAAATGTGGTGGGGAAACCCTTCAGGAAATTGTGTCATTTTCCCCAACTGATCCCACAAGCAGATCCATTTAGAGTCTCACATACTCCAAATATATAATACAATTTACAGTAAAACAGGTGTACTTACTGGTGCTGTAAAATTAAATGTCAAGTTTAAGATTTCTTACATGATCATTAATGAGCAAAATGAACAAGCAAAAAAAAAAAAAAAAATTGCACTAAATACAAAGAGTGATGTAGAAAGCTGTAGTGCCTTTCTGTTGGTCTTTAAAATAAACGGACGGAGGAAAACTGTACCTTCCAAACGAGGGCACGTTTATTTCTTACACCAATTTAAACAGGAGCAGCTACTTAAACAATAAATAAATGACAGCCTACACATCCTTAACACAAGCTTCCTTGTAAAAGAACTACACGTGGTGTTAGTGTTCCGCCAGAGTCAAATAAATACAAAATGCTTTTAATTAAATAAGAAAAGGTGGTGGCCAAAACCAACTGTACTATAATTAAAAATGTGCAAAACAACACCATGCAGTACGTTAATATGCGGTTCTTGAGGACAGTACTGCAAAAGACAGAACTTCAAGATCAAGGAGTGAGCTACTCCGGTGACCACTTGCTCGCTTCTAGCATTAAAACAGCCAAGAAAAAGCAAAGATGGAGACAGAAGTGACCTGAAGGAAGTGAGCTTTTAATTAATCATCACATATCCCAGAACCAGTGTTGACCCTGCTGCTGGATGCGCCTCACACTCTCCATGTTCTGCTCAGTCACTATGGGCTCCGTGTCTCACACGCTGACGCTCCACAGCCTGGAGCTAACCGCAAACAGGGCACCGCTACCTGTCCCATGATGCTCTTCACTCAGTGTGTGAGAGGTCATCGGGTCGATTAAAGGTCAGAGAGCTGCGGCTCGACGCTCATTTGTGCAGCTTCCAGTTCCACAGCAGGGGGAAGGACGAGGCGGAGGGGGCCAGCGGTGCCAGAGGGGCAAAACCCAGACATGCCTCTGCCACCCAGGCCTTCAGTCCCAGCGCCAACGCAGAGCCTACGGCCACACACACACACACACACACACACACACACACACACACACACACACACACACACACACACACACACACACACACACACAATCAGAATTCATGGAATTCAAAATGAAAGAGCACTGCGACTTGCTTTGCTGTAATGAAATTCACAAGTGATGCACTAACTTTTGATCACATGAGCTAAAGAAACGGAGCATTGTATGATATTTCATATTAACGGGATTGGATAAGAATTTTGTCAGAAACGTGCTGCGGGGTTAAACACACCTCACTGCAAACCCTCTCATCACACAGCACTACTGGGGGTGAGTTCAAGATGCAGTCTGTAATTTTTATACCACAGCGTGGCTGAATTCTCTACTCTCACTGAGACACTAAAAGGTAATATAAAAACATAATGATAGGGTTATCTTAATGCTCTTACTCTCATATGTTATGATTTCTATAGTAACAACTTGGTGGATGAATTCTGTCCACATAAATGGATTTTTTATATTTTTTTTTTTAATTGTGTGTAATTGTTGATATGATGTAGTTTCCTGTGAGGAGGCATTTATTCTAATTATTCGCATTATTTTTGGAAGGAGTCTTATCGTCAGCGTTTTGGATCAGTCCGAGCTGTAAAGCTGTAACTTTAAGTTTTCAGTCTTCCGGATGGAGCGCTGTGTGCTTTCCGGTTTCTCAGTAACATGACAAGCTGCATATTTTTGTCTTAAGAACTCTAAGAGAGGAAGAGAGGCCGCTGAGGAAACGACTGTTTATAGGTGCTAAAACGGGAAGTAACTTGGTACACTGCTGTGGTATAAGAGGAATAAAACACTTGAGGGATGTGCATCGGGACGCATCACAGCACCCCGTCATTGATTATTTTCCTGTAACAGAACACCCCGTCATGTTTCATTCATTACATCCATCATACAGTAAGAGGCTAGAAGAAAGTGAGATATCGCATGGGCCAGAAATTAGCTCCACTTCCTCCTGCTCACCTCTGCCCCCTGTTCCCTTCAAGACATGTAGTTTCAAGCAGGAAGAAGGGGGTTTTCATTGCAGCTGCAATTCACCTTACAGCCAGCAAAGCTCTAAAAGTAGTAGATGTTTTGTAATTAGCAGAATATCAGTGGTGGATGTAGCTTCAGTGTAGTTCCCCTGCTCTCGCCATGGAGCTTGTAGTGTACTCAATACACTTTTTTTTAAAGCAGTTTACCCAACACTGCTGAGATAAAACTAGCCTTCTGAACCGAGTTTCCGGCACAACTGCACATGCTTTCCAAATTACAGAACACTTGTGTAATGGCTTTGATTTAAAAAGCCAACAGAGCTGACAGAGCTTATCAAATCAGAAGCAGGAAGTAAGTGCAGCTAATCAAGTAATCAAATAATCAGCACAAGTTAGAGAAAAAGAGGCTGACGGAGGCTGGAAAGCTTTTAGGCCAGAAAGTGATTTGATCTGTGCCTGGTGTCCACTGGTGTTCCAAAGCTCCCCTACCTGGCCAGGACTCCATGCACTGCACACACAAACACACACACATCGGCAGGCGTGCGTTCAGTCCGAGGCGTCGGGTGGAGGCGGAGCGCCGCGCTCCTCCTTACTGTGTGCTGCCTCGCTTGAGCCGGGCCCGTTCATCGTCACACTGCGACTGCGGCCCGTCAGCTTCCAAAGCTCACTGGCAAACGACACACACTTCCTCTTATCCTCACGCGCAATCTAGAACACACACACACACACACACACACACACACACACACACACACACACAAATCAGCAAAGAGCAAGAGGAGGGACTGAGGTCTCCTACACGCATACGATAAACCAAACCATTCGTATCACTTACAGTAAGAGTCATAACGTGTAATGAAGTGCAGGGCATGTTTAACGTGTTTAAAAGGCCTGGATGGTATCGCAGTTAATTACATTTGCGAACAAACTGCAGGTGGAGACGCTTTCGTCTCCCATCTCATACCTGCTCCTTGAGTTTGAGGATGAACTTGCCAGGGCCCTTCCACTTGCTCTGGGCCTGGAACACACACTCATGATCTGGCAGCACACGCTGAGTGGGTTTGGCTGAAGACACCTTCTTTCCAGGTGCTTCCCGGCCCACCTCCTCCATCAGCACGTAATCGCTGGGGTTCGGGTTGCTCAGGATGCTGACCGAGTACTTGGCTTTGCTCAGTGCCTATGATGCAAGGACGGAGAGAGGTTAGGTTTTTAAAACAAGAAATGGACACAGAAATGGCTAAAATTGTATGTATGTGTAACACACAAACCAACCCAGACTTTAAGCCTTATGAGCTCATTGTAGCATTGTACATGTTCTTAAATCACTGTTCAAATTATTAACAATATCTTACATGTTAAAAAAAAAAAGACCATTACGCTCCACATTGTTCTGACCTGCTGAATGATGTCCTGTGCAGTGCTGTAGCGTGGCGCTTTAATGACCGTGCGAGGCTGCTCTGGAGAAACATCATGAACCTGAACAAAGAACACGTCGTCCTCTCCTCCACTGTTTACTTCCTCCACTCGCTCCATCGCTGCGTTCTTCTCATTCAGATTCTGCCAATACAGCACATTGTTGTAGTCACAGACAGGGCAGGGTGCAATTCAGTGATTAGCCAGCAGGGGGAGCAAAGAAAGTGCTGGGCAACAAATAAACTGCAGGCAGGTAAACAAATAAAAAAAATAATAAAAAAAAAAAAAAACAGCTTTTTTCCAGTCAAAAAATAAGTATTCTTTCTTCCTTTCCCCTCAGCCACCAGTGCCTGATTTACATGTAATTCTAGCAGAAGTGTACTACTATTCAGAAAAGTGCCGAGTCACATCAAGCACCGCTTGAAGCTAACCAGGTCACAGGGTTTGGGGTCAAGCAAGAAAAACAAACATGGAGGAAAAAATGATCTTGTTAGTGAGCGAATATGGGGAGATTTCCATCATGTTGCCAATATATTGATGCTGAAATATACCCAAACATGATAATATGACTATTTTGTGGATATTCAACGGTATATAATGTGACGTCCCAACTGAACAGTGGATGCATACAGTCAAGTCACACAACAGCTCAAATTCTCTTGATTTTCAAAGCTACAGCGAAGGAAAACAAGCTCCTCATTGCCAGAGTTTTTTTTTTTTTTTATTTAATCTTATCTTTGAGATAATAATAAATCTAATCTACATAACAGAGCGTTGCCGATACTAGCTAAGCCTGGTGAGAGCACTGTTACGGTTCCAGTGTACATGTTACATAAGCTTTTTTTTTTTGGTCAACACTTTTATTCTGGGGAAAAAAAAAAAAAAAGATCGGTGTGAAATCATACAAAGTTCCGAGGTATGACCAGAGGAAACGATTCTGAAAACGAATGTGACTTTTTATATAAATGTGAATAAAACGGGACAATTTATTAGTGCCTTATCAACACTGCCACAATTATTCTTTTTCATTCTGTGATATTTTATTGTACAGCTGTTTTTCATCTGTACCACTTTGTAATGCTGTGTGTCTCCTCCTCAGATGTAACAATGCACTCAGCTGCATCACTATAGTGACACGTTGCAACTGAACCGAGTTACTGTAAATTCACAGATAGAGACACTCACGTTGATTTCGCTGCAACCGTCTCGCACTTTTAACCGAAACCTGCTGCTTGAATCAGCACAGATGGAGGCTCAGCCATAGTGGAATGTGGGGCAGAGCCTCATTATATGTACAGTATATCAACCGTTCATCAATCTTCACGTCCTCATTCACAACTCCATACTTGTTTTGAGTTACCAATGATTTTATTTATTTTTTTTTAATTTTGCTATTTGACAGCTTTAAGCCAATTATGCTGTTCCATCCATCCTTCCATCCATCTTCTGTACCTGAAGGCCTGAAGCCTATGCCAGGGGACTCGGGGGACAAGGCAGGGGACACCCTGGACAGGGTGCCAACTCATCGCAGAGCAAATTCGCATACACACACACACACCAATTTAGAGATGCCAGTGAGCCTGCAACACATGTCTTTGGACTGGGGGAGGAAACCAGAGTACCAGGAGGAAACTCGCGAAGCACGGGGAGAGCATGCAGGCTCCACACACACACAGGGCGGAGACGGGAATCGAACCCCCAGCCCTGGAGGTGCGAGGCAAACTAATTGTTACGGAATCAGGAGGCTAACTGCCCCTTTTAAATCGAAAGAATTATTATTGCACCTAGTGGCAAAAATGGGAACTGCAATAAGTACTACTGGAGACCCAGTCTACTATATGCTCAAGGGAGGCGCAGCAGACAGGACTGTTAACGCCAGTTATGGGCTGGTTTACAAATACTCCACGGCCACTTCTTTTATAGCAAATAATCAGAATTAAATCAACAAAGGCACAGTTTAAGTGTAGACAGTGTGTCTATGATGTACCGTATGATATTTAAAAGACTGGGAGAGGGAAAGGGGGATTGTGGAGTGGATAATACCTGCATATCAGCTTTGTTTCTCAAGCAAAGTCTGAGGAAACGACTTGAAAAAGAAAATGTCTCCCTTTTCCAGTGTTTGAACTTTTTGGGCTAATTTAAGGTCTTTTCCTGCTGGATCAAACACAGTTCATGAGGTAAGTTTAAAACTGCTCTAATCAAGCTGCAATACTGTACGTTGTCAAATCACAGCTGCCGTTAAACAAGGTTAAAAATTCACTGTAGTAGCCTATATGGTAATTTAAGAGTGCCTCAGACAAAATGAAGTCGAGAGGCCATGTCATTATTAATGTCGTCCTGCCCCACCAACATCTATGGTCATGAGCCACTGTTCAGTGCACTATTCCACTATACCATGTGTTTCAGTACACTAAAAATGAGCACTATGATTGTGGGGAATAAACGTATTTGGCGCATATCTGAATAAGACCTCCATTTACCTCCTCCTTGGCTTTAAGGCATATGCGGCCCATGTAGCCGTCCTCAGGCTGCCAGCTGTGCAGCACTTTGAGAACCCTCTCGTCGGCCGCTAGAGGGCGCTGTTGAGGAACTTTCTTCGCCTCACACTTTTCCTTTGAGACTGGTATCTTCTCTTCCATCAGGAAGTAGTCCGCAGAGGCATCTGGAACCAGCTGGCGAAAGCAAGAAGACGGCGAGTGTTTATAGGAATCACAGATATGTGAGTGTGTGTGGGAAAGTGTACTGAACACAGCTCGTCTATCATAGCTAGCATTGCCTTAATGTAATACTGTAATCAAAAAACAACACCAAATATAAACCTACAGGCAAATCACACTGCATTCACAAAACTCCTATCCGACATATTTTCTTGGTTCTCTCTTGCTCTGTAGTTGTACCCTAAACAGTTCTAACACTGGGCCAATGCTACAATGCAGTAGAGAAGTCCATATATGAATGTAGAGGTCATAAAACATGCAGCATAGTACACAAAATGAACAGAGAGACAGGAAACATGATTGTGACAATTAACATTTATTACTGAATTACGTCACAATTACTCCATTTTTTATACATGTTTATACAGTTAGGTGATGAATTAAAGGGAAAAACCTGTGGCTCTGTTTTAATGTGTGTGTGGGGTGGGGGGCAATTATTTATTCTGCTCACATGGTTTGGCTCCACTTGAGCCTTTAAAGGGAAGAGTCACTGCAAATCAGAAAAAAATTTATTCTGATTGATCACCTTTATCCCATGATGAAACATTTCTATAATGATGGGAGTGGTCACTTCCAGGATGACTCCGCCCCCATCCTCAGGGCACAAGGGCACAAGGGCACTACCGGAGGTTATATCTATTGGTGCATTAATGCTGCCCTGGTGGCTTGTGGTGTCACACCACCTTACTAACATGGCTTAACATCCTTTGTCCCTTGTCTGTATATACGCATTTATCCGCTTATCAATTTATCTATTTATTCATCCATCCATTCTTGTATACATTTGTGTATCCCTTCATCTACCCATGCTCTCCATTTTCATTCATATATCTATTTTATCCATGTCTATCCATCTACCCAGCCATATATGTTTTCATTTTTCCACCTGTTGATCACTCCTTCTATCCTATACATTTATTTCTTTTCTATCCATCCATCCATCTCACCAAATCTTTATATTAGGGTTTTATCCATGTATCTATATATCCATCTATTCAAACATCTATCCATATCTATCAGTCCCTGCATTCACCCATCAGTCATCCATCTATGGATAGAAACAGGGCTTGAAAAGATGAATAGATTCACGAGGGGCATCCATTCATCCTTCTGTGCACGTGTGTGTGACTCACCATGTTAAGTAACTGCTTCGCTGTGGTGTGTTCTTTCACGCTGATCACAGTGAAAGGTTCGGGTCCTGGAGCTCCGTGCACAGTCACCTTGTGCTGCTGCGCCGCTCGCCTCTCCTCCGAGCTGAACAGCTGAAAAGACGAGAGAACGGCAAGAACTAATCATCCAACACCACGCAGCACTGTATCACATTATAATACAGATAACTCCGTGTATCTGTCTGACATCACAGATTAAAATGACAGCCCGAGTTCAGCAAAGCAATAACAGACTGTGAGGAAAGCAGGGCTGTTAGTGCAGCACACGCCATGCGGATCTTTATGATTTCCTGTTTACATTCAGGTGCTGGCCTGGAATATTGGCGATTTGGGGATGAGTTGTGTTCTTAAGCTGTTAAAACAGTCAGAGCTGTTCCCATCATGTTTTGCCAAACACGCTGTCCTGTTCCCTGGACATGTTCCATGGCACTAGCTCTGACTTCAGCTAAGTTGTGAGTACAACTCCGCTAATACACAAAATGAACGAAAAACATTTCAGGAATTTTGCTCGTAAAACGAATACGTCATTAAACCAATTCACTTACATTACTTCTGCTTTTACTACATAATTTTCTACTTGAACTGATGAGAGAAGTGGTCAGATAATTGCACCCAGTTAAGGAAAGTAATAAGGGCTGTGGAAAGGAAAGTAATTAGTAATAATTAGTGGAAAGGAAATGAATTCAAGAAGAATTAAAGACATAGAGGCTATAGAGTGATATCAGGATGTGGGTTGCACTTCTCATGATGGTTTCTTACCACAGCGGCAGGTCGTGCTCCACCGTCAGGACTCTCCTCTGTCCTGCGGCTGAACAGGAAGAGGGTGGAGACCTCCAGTGCCTCATTGTGCTGATTCCTCAGCTGCAGGTGTCTGTAGCCTAAAGGAAGCATGCATGAGCAGACATATCACAGTTAATGCTAATTCTGAGTTTCTGGACAGCTTGTCCTGACATTTTCCATCGTATTTATGGAAAATCCCAGGGCTCAGGTCTTGCCTGCTAGACCCTGATAGAAAGAAATACGCTCTGCTAGTGCTGGTGGTTTTTCTGACCAGGTTTGAGCGCCTTCAGCGGCAGGATCCTCTGCGCCGTGACCTGTGAGCTGTTATTCTCCACTACAGCCAGACGTAGGAATGTCAGGTCTTCGAAGTGCACCTGGAAGGTGAAGCTCTCGCTCCACATGGGGTTGAGTGTGTTGCGGTGGATGGGCTTAGTGCGGAAGTGGCAAGCGTCAGCTGGCAGGCCAAGTACCTCCAGCTCCACACACGGGCTGCCATTGCTGTTCCCCGGGCACACGTTCTGCCCAGATACCACCTGGTACACAGGGAAGGACAGCAAAAAACCTGAGTGCAGTTACTGTACACTACTGTGGATGACAAGGTAAAATAAACACCCATTTAAATAATACCCATATGTGCCTCAGGAATAACACAAAGCTGTTGTTAATCTTAGTGCTTCTTATGCATCAGCCATGTTTACACAATAAACTTAGCAGTGTATATGGCACTGCATAGCAAATCCCAACAGTATTCCCCATTGCTGAGAGAGTGATGGACCGGTTTCTGTCCACACTACCAAATAAGCCAAACAGAATCCAGCAGAGGCGCCATTAGCTTAAGTGATAGGTAAACCAACCCCTGAATAAATACAATAAAATTTCAACCAGTACTACGACTGCCTAAAGTTACAAGCAAAGCTGCTTTGTGTTTAAATATTATTGTGTGCACATTACACTTCCATCCATAACGCCTTTAACCCAAGCCAGTACACAACATTGAACACAATCTGGGCTGACTTTCATGAAAAGATTGCTGCACAAAGATTATTAGCAAATAGCAGAGCGAGCATCACATGGAACACTCTCTAGCAGTTAAGGGGATATTGAATTTACAGTGCTTTGGGGAAATTATATTAGTACATGCACACTGGTTTCTTAAGTCTTTTCTTTTTAACATCATTTTTTAATAAAAAAAAAAAAAAAGAAAAAAAGAAAAAGAATTATAATGAGAAGCCATTTTGTGAAACATAAGCATTCATGACAGTCATGTTCACAAATATTTGGATACAAAGCTATTGTTATTATAGGTGTCTGCTACAGTATACTGGAGGTGAAATTAAATAATGTCTTTTGAAGGGACCAAAAGTAATTGGACAGACTAACAATCATCACTTAAATTGTCAGTTTTAATAATAATTGGTCACAAATCCTTTGCAGTCATTGACTGCCTGAAGTCTGGGTCTGAGACACCAACAGACGCTGGCTTTCTTCCCTGGTGATGCTCTGCCAGGCCTTTACTGCAGCTGTCTTCAGTTCCTGCTTGTTCTTTCAGCGTTTTGCCTTCGGTTTTACCTTCAGCAAGTGAAATGCAGCTCAGTTGGATTCAGGTCAGGTGGCTGACTTGGCCATTGTAAAAATATGCCACTTCTTTGCCTTAAAAAATGTCTTAGGTTGCTTTCGAAGTATGCTTCTGGTCACTGTGCATCTGCACTGTGACGCGCCATCAAGCATTTGGCTGAATCTAAGCAGATAATATAGCCCTATACTGTCAGTAGTCCCATCATCAATAAATACAAGGGAATCAGTTCCATTGGCAGCCATACATGCTCATGCCCATAAGACGGGGTGGTGAGCAGTTCCTTCCCTTCTCCATGTTCTTCTCTTCCCTTCATTCTGGTTCAAGTAGACAGATTGTCTCATCTGTCCATAGGATTTTGTTCCAGATCTGTACAGGCTTTTTTAAGGCTTTTTTAATGTTTTTGGAAAACTCTAATCTGGTCTTCCTGTTTTTGAGGCTTCCCAATGGTTTACATCTTGTGGTAAACCCTCTGTATTTACTCTGGTGAAGGCTTCTCTTGATTGTTGACTTTGACACAGATACGCCTACCTCCTGGAGAGTGTTCTTGATCTGGCCGACTGTTGTGAAGGGATTTTACTTCACCAGGGAAAGAATTCTTCTGTCATCTACCATGGCTTTTTTCCGTGGTTTTCCCAGGCCTTTCGGTGTTCATGAGCTCGCCAGTACTTTCTTTCTTCTTACGACTGTACTAAATAGTTGATTCAGCCACACCTAATGTTTTTCTATCTCTCTGATGGGTTTGTTTTGGTTTTTTCAGCCTAATGATGGTTTGTTTCACTGGCAGTGACAGCTCTTTGGATTTCATATTGAGAATGAACAGCAACAGATTCCAAATGCAAATGCCACACTCGAAATCAGCTCTAGACCGTTTATCTGCTTACCTGTAAGTGAAATAATGAGGGAATAACACACACCTAGCCATGAAACAGCTGAACAGCCAGGTGTCCAGTTACTTTTGATCTCTTAAAAAGAGGGAGACCACATGGCTGTAATTCCTACAGTGTTCAACTGATTTGGGTGTAAACACACTAAAATTAAACCTGAAAGTCTGCACTTTGTGCTCATATACACTATTTAATTTCAATTCTAATAAACTGTGGTAAACAGCTAAAATAACAATAACTTTGTCAATGTCCAAATATTTGGGGACCAGAATTCACCACGTTTGATAATATCTAACATCTTAGACCTTGTTGAGACATTTTTTGCAGCTTTTATTTAAAAAAAAAAAAAAAAAAAAACTTTAAAAAAAGCCTAAATTTATCATTTTGGTTACTGAGGTTAAGGTTAGGGTTAGATTTAGATGTAGATATAGCATTAATAATTATGTTAGTGGAAGGTCCTCACAAGGATAGCAAGACGTGTGTGTGTGTGTGTGTGTGTGTGTGTGTGTGTGTGTGTGTGTGTGTGTGTGTGTGTGTGTGTGTTCTTACAGTAAGAGAGTAGAAAGTAGGGCTCATGTGCTCCAGGTCTCGCTCCAGTGGGCTGAACTGCTGGTACAGATAGCAGGTCCGATCCCATAACACAGGTGGCTTCAGGACAAAGCCACAGTGGCCATTCACCTCGAACAGAGCAGCGTTCAGCTGCATGGGCAGATCTGCATGTGAACAATTACGATTTTTTTTTTTTTATTGTACAAATTTCTTCCTCCCAATTTGCCAATTCGCACCCCCTTGCTAGCTTTCCCCTATTGCCTATCGACAATTACAAACTGGCGAGGGTGAAGGCTAGCACATGCTTCCTCTGAGACACACAAGTCAGCCACCGTACCTTTCCTTTCTGTTCATGCTACATCCCAGTACAGCTGAACACTCGGAGGAAAATGCTATCTGCCCTCTTCCACATACCAGAGCTCCCAGACACATACGACTGGCTACTGTTGCTGTGATTGACAGGGGAGAGAGTAACGCCATCCCTCCCACCCACAGAAAAGTCCCTTTTCAGTTTGCTCAAGAGTGCAATATTCACTGAGAACCTCAGATCATCATTTCACTTCCAGCTGCGTTTGCCCTGATGATTGCAAATTATATCCATTAAACATCAATTTACCAGGCAGAAAGCTGGCAATTATTTTGAAAGGTCATAAAATAGGGCTCTGAATGTTCTACAAAGAGCTGTTAATATTTCAGGAGTTGTAAAAAGCTAACATTTGACTTGTTATTCAAGAATGCATTATTAATAATAGATGATTAACATCAGATATTTACTTTTATTTGAACTACTTTCCGCAAAAAATAAACTGTCACTGATATTAGTGTAGATCAGTATAACCTAGTTTAAGAATTGTTTATAATTTTTGATAGCTGTTGTAAGAGGGCCGCTCACCTTCGGTCTGGTAGTTGAGGGCGACGAGTTGGATGCCATGCAGCCAGAAGCAGAGGGGGTTGGGGTTGGCAGAGTCGATGCGGGTGGCAGCAGGGTAGGTGCGCAGCAGCTGGCGTTCGGTGTGCCCAATCAGTTTGGCAGAGTAACGACGACACAGGCGCTTGGCAGCGTTCTCATTCACCGATGAGATGTGGTAACACTTGGGTGTGCGGATGATGGCGCTCAATGAAGGCGTTGTGCCTGCCGCTGGCATCGTCTGCTCCTCCCAGCTTGCCCTTGTGCCATCCATACCAGCTGCAAGGAAACGGGATGCAGCAAAGGGTTGGGTTGATGACAAAGATGGATCAAAAAGACAGAAACGTAATTAAGCGACACAAGCAAAGAAAGTGAGCATGTTCTGAAATAGTTCTGAAAAGTACAGGATTTCCTGAAATGAAATATGTTTCCCTTTTATATGTACAGGTTCTAGCATTTTAAAGTCTGGTTATCCCCAAAACTGAGAGGGGAGAAAATGGCATTTAAAGATTTCATTCCAATTCCAGTGAAAGGCGCCCACCTACCTCACCATCTGTCCCATTATTTCCTAAACGACTGCCATTTAAGCATACGAGTGCTGCAGTACATTGTTCCCTTTCTGCTATAAAAGGTGAAATGGATAAACATTGACTGAAGACTAACAAATCTTACAAGCTATAAATCATATCTGCGCCATCCTTGGCACTACCGGTTGCATAGCTGAACTGGCACTACGCAGGTCAAGTGGTTAGCTACTGCATTCTAGTGTCTTGAGCATATAAACGGTCTGAAAGCTGATGTCCAAAATGGGATCAAGCGAATCTAAATTCCTATCAGCGCATTTACTCATGCCAAGAGCCACTTCCTGGAAGCGTGCTGTGAGAGAAGACTTTTTTTATGTGCTTTTGGGGGACTTTTAAAGGGGTGGAAAAGTTAAGCGACCTTTTCCCAGGGGCGCTCTTAGTGGGTGTTCTGTTTCCTGTGTGAGCCGTGCACAGTGCAGCAGTACCTTTCCCTGAGCCGCGCACCAGCGTCACCGGCTCACCAGGGCTCCCACGGACTGGGGCATTGCCAAAGATGGATTTTCGACTTTTGCGCTCCTTTCCTCTGCTAGAGCCTGATGAGGAGAGGGTGGAGAGGCCTAGTTCCCACACACATACACACACACACAGACAGACAGACACAAGCACACACAGGAGCATTAGGGTTTGGGCTGGAGGACATTGGTCTCCTCAGGCTCCCACTAGATTGGAGCTGCTTGTTTGTTTAGCCTGTGCTCAAGGGACTGATGATATTTCCATTCAAGTTGAGCACCTGATTCTAATTTACCGCCATGGGAGTCTCTACTGTCTTAACATGCTCATAGTGCAGCTAGTGCAAAGGCAATATCAGGACTCGCTACTCACTACACTACTACAGCCTTTGCTCAGACAAGTGACTGTTTGTGAAAATCAATGCCTCCTATTTGTACAAAGAGGCCATGTCTGAAATATAGGGCTACATGAGACGTCACTTCTTAATCATTGCTGCTATATCGTTATGGCAGCAGGCCACAATAGGAAAGTCAACACTAAAGAATGGCAGCTTTATTGTGTTTATTGTCAACACGTTAACACTCTGAGCTGAGTTTCCTCAAAACTGAAACAATCATTGTTAAACAAAAGAGCAAACATCACATCGAACACTTCCTCTAACGGATAAGATGATCTTAATTTAGTCTTGCAAGCCAGACCTCTAGCTTTGGCTAGACTCCGATGCGTTATGTCACTAAGCATGATCAACAGCCTGCGTTCCCCGAAAGAAACAATGTGTCCAATTCGACTGACATTTAAAATTAACCACATACTTTCTCCTGTAGCCCAGGAGCAAACACTCAAAGATTATTATTATAAGAAGATTTACTCACCACTGTTTGAAACAAAACTTTTGAATAGTTCTTGAATCAAAGACATGATGCCATGAGCTTTTTTTAGTCTGGTGATCATATCTCGTTCTGAAAAGTTCACTGTATCACAGTGTTCGAAACTTTCTATTCCTGTCTGAAGCATGAATACACGGAAGCGTACAGAGCAAACTGCAACGTTCAAGATTCTGAAGCTTGTGGCCAGAAAAGTGTACAAAATATATGAAATGCTCCATAGTCTGTGGGCGGAGCTTCAGAGGCTGAGACACATCTTAACGTTATGATGCTTTTGGGAATTTCCAATGTCCCTGATGAGTGTTTTGTAGGTGTTCATAATTTAACAAGCATAGATCATTGTGAGAAATCAAGGGTTAGCAAATGGGTTTTTACTACACTGCAGCTGTAAAATATGACAGATGATTGTTATATTCGCATCGACACTAATCCGAGACTGCACCTACCTGGGAATTTGATTGCTTGGCAGTAGATGACGAGGTCTGAGAGCTCTTGTGCAATCTGCCTGCTTTCTTTCTCATTCTGTGGCAGATAGAACTCCTCCCCCAGCTCCATGTCAAACATCTGCACGAGCACAGTAAAGAAACAGGCCGCATGTCATCCTTTACACACAACCACGCTAAAGAGAGTGCAGATCACAGAGAGAGAGAGAGAGAGAGAGAGAGAGAGAGAGAGAGAGAGAGAGAGAGAGAAAAGCTCAAGCCTACCTTTCCCTTACTCCCTGCTTTCTTAACCCTCTTTGGCATCTCGTCGTTGGACTCGTACTGAAGCTTTTCTGTCGACGACTTCCCCTCCGGCTTGTCATCCAGGATGTTATCTGTGAGTGAAGGCGGAAGAAATAATGTGGCAAGTTTGCGTTGTTTAGGCCTCACATAGATGCTCATACAGACACAGAAAGCGTAAGCACAGATTTCCTTTTAAATTAGGCTTCAAAGCAATAACGACACCGGCGAGGCAGATACAAATAAAATAATTCAAAAAAACCAGTCAAAAGTTATTTCATTGCGATTCGATTGCATGCTGGATTGGGTCCCTGGGGAGTGCCGGATGGGAATGGGCAAAGTGAAAGGAAAGAATCCCTCGTCTCTTTTTCAGAGAAGGAGCACGGCGGGGCCTGAGAAACCAGATGGCTTTGTTTTTTTTCTCCGATGAGCCAGTGCCGCTAGCAAGGTCACATCGTTTTCAAAAGAGTGTGGACAGAGGGGAAGGGGAAGGAGAAGGGGGGCAAGCTTGATGTTTACACACCACACCAGCCGTTTTAGAGTAGTCACAACACTGCTCTAGCCATTAAACCAAACACACAGGCAATGCGCTTCTTTTCATCAGTACCACTCAGTTCCTATAGAGCTTCACCTGCGCAAATCAAGGCCTCATACAGAGCAAAGCAGATCACAGAATACGGAGTGCACATAAATAAAACCGAGATGCACGCACATGCACATACACACACACACACATACGCGGTTTACCTTCCTGGCTATAAGAGGCAGTGGAAGCATTGAGGACATCAGCTACAAGAGGGGAGAGATGAAAAGAAAAGGGCAAGGGAGAGGGAGGAAGGCAGGAAGGAAGACGATTAAGATGAGTAAATCCACATGCTTCAGAAAAAAAAGATGCTGTTCTATGTAACTTAGCTTTTAACATGGGAAAGGACGGGGAAAAGGAGTGGGTTAGTAAATTCTAAACAGACTCAACGTCCTATCAAATCCTACTCTGCTGATTAAGGTGCAAACCAAGCCTACCATCAGACAGTGACTCATAGTCGTAGTCATACTCGTCTTCCTCCTCCTCTTCCTCCTCATTGTTGCCAAGAGAACCAGCGGCGACTGTGCAGTTATTGGCTTGCGCTTGCATGTGTGCTAGCTGAAGCGCCTGAAAAATTAAAGGAGGTGAAAATGAAACTCCTACATCATTCAGAATTATTGCTCTCATCTATCCTTTCTGGAGCATCCACATTCCAAATATTCCTGCGGATGTTAAAAATCGCAAATCACATTACCACTTATTCAGTCCAAGCCTGTAAAATTAGAGGCTGCATTTCTCGATCATGACTTCACAACAATGGCCCCTTATATAACATGATCTTTTTAGGCAGACGCCAAGGTAAGATTGGAAAGTAGCCTCAATAAAAACATTTACACATTGTTTTGGTGAAATATATATTTTTTGCTTAAAGTAGAGAGAAGAAGGTATATTACTGGAAGAAAAAGAATTGTCAAAAAACTTTTTTTTTTTTAAATAATTTTTTCCAAAATTCAACCACAGTGTATATACAGTAATGCAGTATATTCTCAGTGACTACCATCACGCTTTGAACAATGCGCATATCTATCCACCTTTTGCTTTAGAATGTCCACGGGGGCCTGATGTGCCTTTAGTTTCTTGTTCTTGAGTAAGATCTTGCCCCTTAGCTGCCAAGGTGAGGGGAGCAGTGGGTCATCAGAGAAATCGCTCTCAAAAAGAAACTTGGTTACCAGCTTGTCTCCGAACACCACCTTCAAGTCACAAACAAATGCAGGAAGTCATTATGTGAGAATTTTTTTTTTTTTTAAGATTGCAGTTAAGAATGCTTCAGGGACTATGCACAGTGAGATGGCGCACCTTGAAGATCTCGGCCATTTTGCGCTGCTGAAGCAGAGAGCAGTGGTTCTCAATGGACAGGATGACGGGCATCTCGGAGTTCACGAACGCAGAGCGATTGATGGCTTCCACCACATCCTTTGGGAGCAAATAGAGGACTATCAAAAAGATACTGAGAACTACGAGAACCAAGAGTATTCTCAGATTCCCAGATTGAAAAATGACAACTTTTTCCCCAAAAACAGACCTTGAAGGGGATTTTGGTGGTTAGAGTGTGCCCATGGTAAATAACCGGCATGCCATCATCGCCATCCCAGCAGTCTAGCTCGACACTCCTGCATCCCTGCAGCAGCACCTGCAAAGAAGAAGCTGTTACTTTAGCCGAGTGCTGCACCTACAAAGCATATCATGTATAAAAGCACATTTAGTTCTGTTCCATATCAGCAGGAAAGATTTAGAATAATAACCATATGGCTCACAATCACAGTTTTAAGAGCATTTGGAAAAAATCACGTAGTATCATTTACTACAGTAACAGCCTAGAGCCATGGTTCTCAAAGTGGGGAACCCCCAGGAGTCTCAGAAATCTGTTTCATCAGATATAGAATGCAATGCATTAATTTTTTATCAGCATAAATAAATCTTCCTAATTGTGCTTAATTAAGCATAGACACAATAACATTGCTGGAGTCTGTCCCCTGTTTGGTCCTCAAAATTGCTGCAATTATTCAGATGTCACATGAAATGCAAGGACACCTACATTGTACGGCCAAAAGTTTGTGAACACCTGACCATCACACCCATATGTGCTTGTTGAACATCCCATTCCAGATTTAGTCCCTCCTTTGCTGTTATAATAACCTCCACTCTTCTGGGAAGGCTTTCCACTAGATTCTGGAGCATTGCTGTGGGGATTTGTGTTCATTCAACCACAAGAGCATTACTGAGGTCAGGCGCTGATGTTGGGTGAGGAGGCCTGGGGTGCAGTCGGTTTTCCATTTCATCCCAAAGGTGCTCAGTGGGGTTGAGATCAGGGCTCTGTGCAGGACACCTGAGTTCTTCCACTCCAGATTTGTCAAACCATGTCTTCACGGAGCTCGCTTTGTGCACAGTGGCATTGCCATTGCGGAACAGGTTTGGGCCTCTTAGTTCCAGTGAAGGAAAACTGTAATGCTACAGCAAAGACATTCTAGACAAGTGTGTGTTACCAGCTTTGTGGCAAGTTTGGAGAAGGCTCACCTATGGGTGTGATGGTCAGGTGTACAGAAATTTTTAGCCATATAGTGTTTTTCAGATTTCTTTACGTTGGTAGAGAGCTTTGTGTATGTTCTCCTAACATGACATTCACTCATGCCTCAGCACCTAAAAGTTGTGTGTGTAATAATATCAAGTTGAAGCAATGTGTTATATAAAATGCTCTAGTTGTTTCCAGAAAGTTCTATTCCAAAAACAAATCACAGGATACATTAATCATATTTCAAGTATGGTGTCATGTAATAAGACATCTTGTAATAAACAGATCTTATCCCTCAGAGAGGTTCTTAAGCTGCTCTGACCTGACTGTACAGCTCCACTGAGGACTCTCCTTTCAGCTGGTGGCCGGTGAGGTACGTGTTGTGTGATGATTCTATGTAGTAGTATGAAAGTGGGTACTGCAGCTCATCCGAGTTCACTTGAGACTCTTCGTTTTTGGAGGCAAAGTTGTCCTTGTCCATGAGGAACCTTAAGAAATAAGACGTCACCCATTACTCTGCTTTTGTTCCTTTAACAGGATGACTGACTTATTGGTGTTTGGATTCTGCAAGTTTTAATCATTTGTTATTTCAGTTCTGGTATGAGAATGTAAATTTTCTGCAATGTGCGCTGGAATTTTTTTTAAAGTGAGTCAGAGAACAAGCCACAAACCTGGCAAAGCCCTCAAAGGACATCCAGCCCATCTGGCGCATGCTCGAAGAAGGCTCGAATTTCTACAGTTAAATGGAAAGAAATTACACTTGTAATTACATCAGAGTTCAGGTATTTGATGTTCCCTAATGATTTCTAAAGTAGTCAGTAGTCTCTAACTGCCAATCAATGACTCTCCTCTGTGAAGAGAAAGGCAATAGAACACGATGGTTGAGCATTAAGTGGTATTAAGTAGCAGTACTTTATCCGGCACAGACAGTTCCAGCTCTAAAGTTCAGAACTTTATGCATGTGTGTGTCTTTATTCAAAGCCTTCTAACCTACAAACTCATGATACATGGTTTAAAGCTTTTATATTTTTACCCATCAAGCATCTGCAACACACTAAAGAACTGTATTAATTCACCATGATTACGATCTTTTAAAAGGCCATCTGGGAAACAGTACTATTGCTGACCTGGATGATGGTCAGGATCTCATCGTAGGTCAGGTGCTCTCGCTGACAGTTGACCAGGAAGTCATTGAGCTGTGGGATGGCGAGGCCCAGCACACCCAGTGAAGAGTGTTCAACGCCTGTGCCGTTGGTCACGATGCTAGCAGCGGCAATGGCGTCTGAAATCTGCTTCTGGTTTTCTGACATCTGCTGGCGGGTGCGGATGAACAGGCCGAGGTCAGAGCCGTTGCGGGTCAGCAGGTCTGTAGGAGTGTGTGGTGCTTTAATCAGTGTCAGTTTCCACAGAGTAAAGGAATTAACAGGTCCCAGAGTAAAAGAGTAAAGGATATCTGTTGTTAGAAGTGCAATACAAATTGAAGTGAATTGTTCCTGATGGATACTTGAGTGTAGTGCAGTTAGGGTTCTGCACTAGCAAGTTGCAAGTTTATTTCCCAGGACTGGCAGAAAGCCTGTCTGCAAGCTCTGTGTTTGCATTTTCCTCATATTTAAGTCACTTTGAAATGCACATGCACTCTTACTGACAAGCATTTTTTGCATGTGTTGCTTTTCTGTGTACTGTGGATTATCCATCCATCCATCCATCCATTCTCCTAAACGCTTATCCTCATGGAGCCTGGGGCACAAGGCAGGGGACACCCTGGATCACACACCCATTCACACAGTATGGACAATTTAGACTGGGGGAGGAAACCGGAGTACCCGGAGGAAACCCCCGAAGCACGGAGATAGCATACAATCTCCGCACACACAGGGCAGAGGCGGGAATCAAGCTCCCAACCCTGGAGGTGCGAGGCAAACATGCTAACCACTAAGCCACCATGCCCCCCTACTGTAGATCAATAATCACAAAAAAAGAAAAAAAAGATGGTGGTTAGAAGATGGGGAGCAAAACTATAACAGCACAAACCTAGGTCGGGCTGAAGCCCTGTTATTTTGTCGTCGATTCTCAGTGTGGTGTAAAGAGGCACTGAATCCGGGCCCGAGCGGGTGCAGGGCACAGCATACGTGTCAAACAGTTCCTTTATATCCTTCCGACTACGAATACTGCAAAACAGATATGTACAAGACAAAAATGAATATCTTTATAGCCCCTTTAAAGCTACTGTAACCACACGGAAGACGAGGATCACTCAGCCAACGTTCTCACACACTACAGCTGACAGGGAAATCAGAAGCAGGAAAGGTGTAACACCTGAATGACTTGAAGAGCTCCACAAACTCGACGAAGCTCATGATGCTGTCTGAGATCATGAGGTTCTGGAAACCACGGAAGCAGCCTTTTCCCCGCCCATGCCAACTTCTGCTGCTCCAAGCCCTGAGGACAGAAAGGCTGAAACACTGAGCATGAACTGTTTCAAATCCCAAAGGATAAAAAAAAAAATGAAAGCGTGTTGAATGTTTCATGCAATAAAACACTTAATTCCCAATCTAGTTCTCCCAACATCTGTTTAGGTGATTTATAGTTCTGTCTGTGTCGCGATGCAGAAACGAGGTTTATGGGCAAGTGTAATGCACAGAGGTGTGTTTGGTTGTGTGCCCAGGTTGTGTCAAGCGTTTCAGATTAATATTGCTCCAAATACATCAAGTGTAAACAATAAAGTGTAAATGTAAAAAAAATAATAATAATAAAATTACATTTTCTTTCCATCTTGTATATGCAGGAGACATGCTTGTGCTCTCCAACTGTTTTTTAAGTGTGTTAAAATCTCTGTTTAGACATATACATGCTGTTAGTTTCTCAGGCTGGTGTCTGTAATAAAACGTCTCTTCTATGACAGCTTGACAGCTATAAATGAACAGCGCGAGTAGATCAGGTTTTTCCCTCTGTGTTTGGGTCACAGGTAGTGATATGATTACACATCTATGTAATGGATTTATTCACAGAAAACTACACTAAGGATGTTGAAGGATGTGAATATAATGGCCAGTTTAATCAGTATACATGCATCGCACAGCAAATCAACTCAACTAAAAAAAACAAAGAAAAAACAAAGATGCTTGCTAGAATTGTGGATTTAAACTTGAGTTCAAGTGCTTCAGTACATGAACCATCCGACGCTGCTTAATACCGACGAGTGGAAAAGCTTCGGTGAGAGTTCACGTGGTTTATAATTGATCACGCAAGGTTTCTTTTTCCCCCAGCCCTTGACAAAATAAAGTTAACACCTATGTGGTCTTCTGTTTAATATTTGAACAGTGAATTTTTAAGCATATAGAAATCTAAAACACAGTATACACTGAACTGGTTTAAGTGTGTACCACGGATCCATTTCAAAACGGGTCTATTTGAGAAAATCACCATAAGGCATGACCTATACACTCAGCCGAGCTCACTGTAATCACACACGTCAGATGCTCCAGTGTGTTCAGTAACGCGAGAGGTCTTACCCGGGTTGGCTTTTGGAGGTGCAGGGGAGGACAGGGGAGGAGTGTGGCCGGATGGGGGTAGAGCTGTTTACAGAAGATGAGCACGAGGGGGAGGAGAAGGAGGAAGGTCCAGGGGACTGGGTTTTGGTGCTAGATGAGAAGGAGAATCCAGGGGTTCCAAAGGGGCTGGAGTCGTCTACAGACGTGAAGAAGACCAACATTATCTCACATTATCCCTTTCTTGTAATTCTAGCAAGTGCTTTTCTAAAAAGAAAAAACCAGCGAGCACAATGATACTGATTTCACCCAACTCCCTTCTTACAAAAGGTCTGAAAGAACTCGGCCTTTTCCCCTGTAGAGCTTTTAAAGGATTTGTTTTTATAGCTTTTGATATATGACTTGCTTTATGACTAAACTGAACCTGATGTGATGTTTTGCTGTTGTAGCACATCCACCTCAAGGCTCGACGTGTTGTGTGTTCTGAGATGCTTTTCTGCTCACCACGGTTGTATAAAGTGCTTATTTGAGTCATCATCACCTCTGGCTATTCTCCTCTGACCTCTCTCATCAACAAGGCTCACTGCTTCTCACTGGATGGTTTTTGTTTTTCGCACCACTCTGTGTAAACTCTAGAGACTGTTATGTGTGAAAATCCCAGTAGATCAGCAGTTTCTGAAATACTCAAACCAGCCCATCTGGTACCAACTACCAAGCCACAATGAAAGTGACTGAGATCACTTTTTCCCCCCTATTCTGATGTTTGATATGAACATTGAAGCTCTTGACCTGCATCTGAATTTTCTATATGGATTTTATGCATGTTTTAAAGTAGATGTGTTCACGTATGTTGCAGATAGAAAAGAAAAGTCAAAACTTTACTAGTCAAAACTTGATTTTTCGTCATTTTTGTCTGAATTCAGCTGCGCCATCACCCGACAGGTTTTTTTTTTTTCAGACGACCTCACATACAAACAATAAAGCTGATATTTAAAATCAGCTACAAAAGCCAGCTAAAAAAAAGCCTACTTTTCTCACCATTCTCCTCCTGCTCCACGCTGTCCAATGGATCTGAAGACCTCCTGCTCAGGACTTCCTTGCAGCTTTTTGTCTTGCGTGAGATCGTCTCGTCATCAGTTCCATCCCCGCTGTCCCCCTGAGCGCATCAAATAAAAGATTAGAGCCAACTCATGCAGTTACATAAACAAGGAGATTGTAATGTTACAGCTTACCCTCACGAGGGCTTTTTTCTTCTTCTTGGCATTGGAGCTTATGCCCAGTGGGCTGTTCTTCTGAGCGGTGGTCTTCTCCGTGCTTCTACTGGCTGAGCCCATGTTCCAGCGCCGACCCCCGAACAGCTCAATGGCCTGAGCCAGCGTCGGTCCTTCAAATTTACCGTCCTCCTAGAAGGAGAAACGGAGAAAGAGATTAACTCCAGCAGACAAACAACACAAGAACATTAACAAGGATAAACAGGATTATAGGAAATAAACATGCAATCTGTACTTTGGCTAATTCAATGTTTCTCAGGTTTCTTTATGGTCCACACTGAACACTCTCTTTTTCTCTCTACTCAATGCTTCTATTTTTACATTTAAATATCCCAAAGACTTGGACTCAACTGCATCCCTTTGCATTTTAGCTTGCTTTATTAACATCCAATCCACACTGTATGGCCAGAAGTTTGTGGACACCTGACCATCACACTCATATGTGGTTCTCTTCACGGGAACTAAGTGGCCCAAACCTTTTCCAGCATTACAGTGCCCCTGTGCACAAAGCAAGGTGCATGAAGACAAAGTTGGAGTGGAAGAACTCAAGTGTCCTGCACAGAGCCCTGACCTCGACCCCACTGAACACCTTTAGGATGAACTGGAATGCTGACGGCACCCCAGGCTTCTTCATCCAACATCAGTGCCTGATCTCACTAATGCTCTTGTAGCTGAATGAACACAAATCCCCACAGCCACGCCCCAAAATCTAGTGGAAAGCCTTCCCAGAAGAGTGGAGGTTATTATAACAGCAAAGCAGGGACTAAATCAGGAGTGGGATGTTCTACACATATGGGTGAGATGGTATGGTGTATATTGGCTATATATTGTACATCAATCGGGATTTACACCACAACTGTTATCTTTGCATGAGAATTGGCTATTACTCTATTACTGTTCACAGATTAAAGTATCTTTAATAAAAGAAAACAGAAATCTTGAGAAATTCATACAAATTCAAACAAACACGGGTACAGAGGTTCAATTTTGTTCAATTTGATAGGAACAAAGTCAGTAAACAAGGGTAATAATTTGCAATATGTCCATAACCCTATACGTTGACCACAAGCAAAACCAAATTTAGGTTCAAATCATTTACATTTTAATTACTTGAATACAATTAACCATGGGCACGTTTTAAATGTCACCCAAGAATACTTTAAACTGCCTACTTCCTTTCTAATGAAGTAAGACTTTGACACTATACTCATACTATACCCACATAATTTCTCTCTACTTTTCCCTCTCCCTGTTTACCTGCATTTAATTCTTTTATTTTCTATATTGCATTTTGGGACATACACTTCAAATGCAATACACGTGACCCTTTTGTTTTCAGTCGCATCTTTTTTTCTTCTTTTTTTTTTTTTGTTGAAGAGTTGAATAATATTAGCTAGCTAGCAAGTTTTATATGCATTTGAATTTTAATTATGAAAAATCTAGAGTTAAGGATGAGGTACCTTCAAGCATAACCATCTTTTGCTGTCCTCAAAATGGGACAAACTAGTCCAAATTTGCTAACACTGCCCCAAGAATGTCCCAAAGGAATGACAGGATTTTGCATGTTGAATATTACAGTATGCTGTGTAGCTAGCTTTTAGCACATTCCTTCTGCAGCTGACAATGAAAGCTAATAAGCATTCTCGCAAATCTAGCTGCCGTCTACTCGCCTTCCATTCACTGTCAGCAACGAGGTTTTTGAGAAGAAGCTTCATTTCAAAGTGCTCCTGTCGGCAACATACCTGGTAGAGGCTGACGTACTGCCTACGTAGCCACTGCAACCTCTGGTCCGGGAATCTCTTCATCTTCCTGATGGCACTAATCAGCTCCCGCAGGCCCTCGTACAGCACGGATGCTGTGTGCCGTGGTGCCACGAAGTGCAGCAGCCTGTTGTCGGTGGTGTGCAGTCCATAGAGCAGCGTGACTCCATTCTCCTCAGCAGTTAGACCACACAGCTTATGCTGTATGCGCACTACATTGATATCGATCCCCGGATGGCCCATAAACACAGCCTTGACGGCACTCAGGTCGAGGACTCCCTCGGTGAGGCCACACACAACCGCCTGGCCCTGAAGGAGAGAGTCAGGTACGATGCCCCTGCTCCGGCTGCTCGGGGGTTTGATCCATGTCAGGGTGGAGTTGTCAGGCTGCAGGCGCAGCAGGCAGCGGGCTGTGAAGTGGCTCTCCTGCTCGTAGTGGATGACGGTGGCACCCTGCAGCAGGAAGCGATGCATATCAGCAGATAGTGAGAGTACGTACCAGGGCACCACCTCTGTCCCATGACTGAAAGCGCCTTCAGGTTCCTCCGGGCTCTGCAGGTCCGACTCTCGCGGCTGCTCGGTCAAATCCCCTTCTGAATCAGAAAGGTCTCCAACTAGAAATCTATGTGGAAGGATACAAATAAAACGCAATTAAGACAAGAAGCACCTCAGATAATTAACCAGATATTTGTATTAAATGTTGTTAAGAGAGGTGTTACGACATGATGATTTGGGTCGATGCATTGATTTAAAAGGCAACCGCTGAATTTATTGATTTATGATGCAACAATAATAAATCATCAAGACAAACAACTGGTCAAAAAAATCAACTGGTTAAAAATCATATAATATTGTGTGGACACCTGAGGTTTACACCCCTAGTTGTCACTGCCTTATTCTGCTGCGAAGTAAATTAGTCTTTTAAGGAAACATATAAAGGGGGTATTTAATCAGCTTCACAGCTTGAAAACAAAGAATGAAGTGCAGGATTTCAACACAACACAGGTTAGCAGCGTAACATGCATTTGCACACATTACAGCAGAATCATGACACAGGCTATCAAAAAAGCCACCGCAATCTTTGAAACATTCACAAATGCAACAACTTACAGGACACGGCCTGACTCAGAGGCTCTCCTTACAGACAGGCGTGATGGAGCAACAAAGAGCAAGGAAAAAAGGAAGAAAGACAGAAATAAACAGTAGTTCATAATCCTCAGCTTTAAAGCATGATCACCTTGGACCTCAAAACAAACGGATCTCGCATTTCATTTCCACTTGGATGAGAGTAATAATGACAGTAAACTTGAACTTGTACCCAAAACATCTTTTTTTGTCTGCAAGGGCGGATAAACTGTTCTTTAGAAAGAAATGCCAAGAGACATCAAGCACAGTTTACAGAAGAGCAAGACAAAGCTCAGTTCAGACCAACACCTGAAGATTAAGACCCTCTCCTGAGATTTCAAAACATCAGGAACGAGGCAACAAACACAAGGAATGACAAAATCCAGCCAGAGCCCCATTCTGACACCACATTAATAACCAGGGTGCACTCTTTCCTCCCAAAGACACGTGAGCGCCGGTCCTGAGGACAAACAGAGATCAAGCACCAGCGCTCTCTTACTCTGCTGGAGAATAAAAAAAAAACTCTCAACTAATACTAATTATCTACTAAGAATAACCTTAAGAAGTACACGTCCTGTAAAATGAAATATTTACTGTTTAACAGCTGATAAGAATAAAAATATCAAATTTGATAATTGTTATTTTGGACAGAATGAAATGCCGTGATGTATTCTTCTTTTTGTATTAGTCACAGCTGAATGAAAACTATCCATAAACAAATAAAATCTTGTCTCCTATCAGTTCTGGGTCAGCAAACAGTTCAGCATGGTAAATGTCAAGCATCCAGGAATAACTAAGTGAATGCACAAACCACATGGCGTGAATGGACAGTTTGAATCTAAACAAATGTCCTTTTTTGGGGCCACAGTTTACTGGGAAGACACTAGGTGCCTATGTCTAGTCTGTACAGCCACTGGCTTTTGAACTGACAGCAATAAAGCAGACACTCACTGGTTCTTGCTCCTGTCTCTGAAGGCGTCCTCTGGCTCGTCGGCCTCCAGGCTGCGATTGCAGCTGCGGATGGTCTGCAGGATGTTGCTGACGGTGGCCTCCTTCTCCGAACTGTGCAGCCCATCAGCTCCCACTCTCTGCAGGAAATGCTGCTGCCCGTTGTAATCAGACACAAACTGGCAACACAGAGAAGAACAAAGTCTTCTACGATTTTCATCCCGAAAATGATTTGATGTTCTGACGTTTGCTTTTGGTGGGGTAGGACGGCATTAATAACAACATAGCCTCAAAAAATTAAGTCAAGATGCTATCACACTTAGACTACTACTACTGCTATCGACTACTATCTAATGAGTAACGGGCAGTTCACTCATTCATCCAGCATAAAGTCTAGCAGCACTTTTTGTGCAGCTTTAGACGTACCTACGTTTAACTGTGTTCAATACACCAGGTATGTTTCTCACAGTGTGCCAGGTGCACACACAAGAGCAAAATTTCCATCCCAACTACATCTCAAAACCCACATAAAAGACCTGATGCTAGCCAAAAATGTTCTTTTTTTTTAAGCCTTTGCATGGGAAACTGTGGTGCACACGCATTTCTGATGTATGGAAATTATCCTTGCAAAATATCTTACAACAGAAATGGTACTGTTCATCATAGACACACTGTCTGCACTTACACTTAGCGCTTGTTTGTGGTAATTTATTCAATCTAATTCTGACTATTTGCTATAAAACAAAATATTGCCGGCCACAGAAAATTTTTAAAACCATTTAAAAATCCCACGACCCTGAAAAACCCTATCATTATCTGTCTCTCCCCGAGTCGCCCCTATGGCCAAGCCCCCACTGATCCTGGCTCAAGCACACTGAAGGACGATTAGACTTCCATTAAAATGACCAAGTGTGTGTGTTTTCCAGCTAAATCAATTTGGCGGCTTTTTCTGGAGGCTTTTAAGCTGGCTTTTATGAAGGTGGTAAGAAAATCATCTCTCGACCGCAGCCAGCCATAACAACATTAAGCACAGTTTTATAATGGTTATGGCCTGTTCAAACATTAATTTCATGCAGAGAGATTAAATTTCTTCTAATGGTCATTAACGGGATGAGCCCTTACCTCGATTGAGTCCTCTTGAGAATCGAAAGCAGGACGCAGCCCAATCAAGCTCGCCGCTCCGTCGAGAGCCTCGCTAAGCTCCTTGAGAAACACTCCACAGAAGGGCACTACTTTACAGCCGGGGATGTTGAGGGCGCGATTCACCACCTTCTTGTATTCTGACGAGGACTCGTGCTGGGCCATGGCGTCCTTCAGGCCTCGCATGGTCTCGATGTCTGCTTGGTCCATGAACTGCCACATCTTCAAAACTTTGCGAGATCTAGAGGACAACAAAGTGCTAAACTTCATTCCCCGGCACATAAACAACATCACAAATAGCTGAAATGGACTCACGAGGAATGTACCTCACTCTTCTAAGCAAGCTGCAATATTCACAGAGAAGAATGTCTGGCTGTTTCTTTTTTTTTGACCAAGCACTGTGAAGCCATACCTAAGACCTGCCAAGAACTCCATCACGGCATTGTAGTTGCCCATATTCCAGCAGCATTTGGCTACATGAACAAGGTATGAAAAGACTTCTCTCTTCTCTTCCATTGAGCCAGCAGTCAGGATAAGCCAGGTTACCCACGAACTGACCTACAAACACAAAAAAACACTTATTAAATACAATGCTCTAAATAAAGAAGGTGCCATAACAAAAGGTGAAGTGGAATGCTTAATCACATCTCATCTCCGATATGCGAACGTACCCTTCACCTTCATTTTAGCTAATGACAACGACATTTAAAGAACTAGATCATCGCTTATTTTTCCCTACTGAAGCTGAAATATTAGTCCCTCCATTAAATGCCACTGAGGAAACAAGCATGGAAATGAGAGCCATTCATTTTGTGATTTAGTGCTCTGAAAGCCATGGTTAAAAATAAATAGAGCTGAAGGACAGATTGTCTTAGAGCTGACGCTAATGTTGCACTCAGTTTTCTATCTGATACAGAGTAGGCTTTGGGGTGAGAGAAGGTAAACTTTAAACGCAATTCATGTCTACTGTGCATTCATCTGCTGCTGTGTTGCATTTTACATTCCTCAATGAGGCTGAGGGGGTGAAATGCTGTTACAGAAAGTTTGGTGGTTTAGGATTCAGATTTGCTCTGTTTTCCAGAGTGATAGTTATGAAACTCCACACTGTCCCTCAAAACGCTTAAGACTAAACTAAAAGTTAATAAAAGATGACATTCTAGGTATCTCTTACGCCAATAAAACCTTCTGTTAAACAGACAAAAAGGGTCAAGAAACCAAGCGGTTGCCCAAAATGTGTCATTCCGCTGAATATTTTATATGCTCTAAAAAGAAATGTTCATGTGCTTTAGCTAAAAAAGCTCCCTGGTTACATAAACAGCTCCGTCGGTGCTGTTTGATGGGGGATGTTTAACGCGGGAGGACCGGGACTGGCTGAGCTCATATCACCTCAACTGCATTCCTCTGATCAACCCTCAACTCTTCAGTTACACCAGAGAAGAGTGAAACCTCCCTGACACACTTAGGATTCCAACTAGGAGGAACATAGCTGCCAGTTCGGAGAGGACATGAGGGTTCATGGCATGAGGACGAGACAGATTCCTGTTACGTGATCCTGCAGATTACGCAGTGGTGCCACACTGTGATGTGGTTCAGGGACAGTTATACGTCCTGGGGGAAATGCAGGATCGCTGTAGAGTCTTTTGCGGTAAATACTGCAATCGGTGGAGGTGCAAGACTGACTGACAGAAGCGTTTTGGGTCCATGTACGTTTTGGTCATTCTATGTTCGTGTAAGTAACAGATATTAAAACAATAAAACATGAATTGTTCTTTGATTGTGGTTTCAAAATCCAGGCAAGAGGAACCACTCATTTTTCATTTTTATCATAATTAATAACAGATACAAAATACAAGATATGAAAGAGATTTTCTTTTGAAATTGTCAACAAACTAAAACAAACTGTGGGACTGTGGTTGCCTCTGATAGGGCTGTAAACGATTAGATCAAGGCCAGCCAATACGACATGAGGACTAGCTAGCTTTAGGTATAGTCTTGGAACCACTTCTTTAAATGATTAAAAACATGACGAGAAAAGGATTGTGCGCCACAAAAAATATATGCGATCCTATCAGCGGGAACACAGTTTGCAGGGAAAAAAAACCCCAAGTTTTTCTGTTTTAGTTCCTTTACGAAGCAAAGGAGCGAAGCTTTTAAATTTGGCATGTGCTATATCTGATATCTGATATCTGACACTAAAAACAAAAACTGGTTCTTTTTAGTTTCACCTGCCTGGATTTTAAAACAATAATCATTTAACACTTCATGCTTTATTGTTTAATTAATAAGCGGTATTCCTTTTTATTATTAGGGGCAACCTGCCTAAACTGAAGCAAGATGGTGATTGCTTTACAGACTGCTGTGTTTTGCTGCTTGAGTTTGTAAGTCCGGCACCAATGATACCGAATAAAAAACACTTTTCCTCCCTCTGTTTTTGTTTTATTATAATGAACCCCAGCCGATAGGCAGACACGCAACTTAAACATGACGTCACTCTCACTTCTCGCGTGTCCAGTTCAAAAGCAGAGAGGCTATTTTATTTATTTATTTATTTGTTTGGCCAGAACCTTTAATACATTCCAATATTTATAACTGTAATAAATACATGTTTGGATTTATTTGGTATAAAGAAACTAGAAACAGTTGCTTAAAATCTTCTATCCCATTTCCACAGTTATTATCTATCAGTCAAATCAGATTTCCTTAATCCAAACATGCCTGAAACCAAGCTAGCTAACAAGCCATTATATTCAGCTGTTACAGCAAGCTAAGCAGACTAAACAAATGCTCGGAGGATCCACTTTGTAGTTGCTGCCACTGGGTTGAAATCCTGCAGAAGCTGTGCACGAGATTGTAAGATTACTGTCATAACTCAGTACTTTGTTGATTTGGATGTCCAGACAGGAAGCAAAATGTGTTAAGAAGCGGGAGTACTCCTATCACAGGAAGCTGCACATGGCAGGACTGGGTACTCTGAGGATCAATACTGGATATGAGCTCATATTCTGAGCTGTAATATTCATATTGTACTGAAAAATCTCAAAATGGGATTAATACATCCCTACTGTAGAAATGTTATTAAATAAGGGATTTCAAACATTTACATTTACATTTATGGCATTTGGCAGACGCCCTTATCCAGAGGGACTTACAATTATCTCATTTAACATTTAACATCAAAGTTTATACAGCTGTGCGTTCTGGGGGTGCAAAGCAATTCTTATCTGTATCTGTATTCTTATCTGTATTCTTATCTGTATCTGTATTCTTATCTGTATTGAGATTTAAAGTGAACATGGCCTAAATTGGAAGTTTGTTTGTTTGTTCCAGAAACACTGGAAACAGTTGCTTTAGAACATATTATCTAGTCATTCTGAATAATGCATGCACACTTGGTTGCATCCTGAATATATAGCGTGCTCTGTTGCTCTATATGATGGTGTTTCACACTATAACAAGTCAAACTAGTCCTTCTTGTTACTAATTTGTACTACTTTTTGCCAGAGTTACCCTTTACAATATACTTCAAACATGAAGCTACTGAAGAAAAACTGCAGACATTTGACCTTTCGGTGACCTTGACCCCATTTGGATCGGTTCCAAAATCGAATCAGTTCATCTGCTGCTTACAGTGATAATTCCATATAAATCCTACAGACATTCCACCACTCATTTTTGAGATATGGCGTTAACGAGAATCCCGGACAGAAAATCTGAAAACAGAATGGCTCACCCACTCAGTGATAGAGGCATAAAAATTACATTTGCTACAGCTCTTTGTTCAGTGTATAAGATACATGCTAGGTCATATGTTAGCTCGCTAACTCACAGACACAGGAGCACGGTAGATCAATAGAGATTTGAGTCTTCAGCTAACTGATTCGAAAGGTTTCCACTGGCTCATGGAACACACTTCACTTGAGATGAAACAGCATTTGAAAAGCCCTTAAAGACGGAAAGTGGAAATAATGAGGTGAATTTGACCAGGATTGTTTCAGACAAAGGGCTTGTCTTTTTGCACTCGACCCATCATTAATACATGCAGTAGTACAGGGTGTCCCAAAAGTCTCCATAAATAGAAGACTCGTTTTGAGTCTCTTTTCTTCCAGTCTTTTTGAATTAGTTAATAAGTTTGGCAGCAGTGTGGTGTGTGATGTGCTCGCCATGTTTCCTGTTAAAGTCCATCGCAACCTTGCGACAGCTTCCTGGTCCAGCCATGAGAATGATTTCAGTACGTTCTTCTTTTGTCAAAGGCGTTCTTAAGGCTATCTGGGAAAAAAAAAAAATCATCAACTAAAGTATGAAAAATGTTGGAAGACATTTTGCTAAAAAGTGTTGATTTCCCCTCTGTATGGAGATTTTTTGGGACACCCTGTACTTCTGAACAAAGTAGAACCGATCTTACACTCTGTGATTACAGCATTTTTCTCAGTAACATGATCATCCTTCTCAGTTACAGCATTGATCTCAATAAAATCTTGGCCAAATTCTATATCAGGCTAAATGAAATCATGTGTTCTCCACGTCAGATTATACAATGAAGATCCTCCAAAGATAGACCGGAGGCTCATGCCGGAAATGCGGTGCTTAAACAGAAACATTCTTCAAGGTGAGCTTGAGGAAATAAGAATATTTTTCTGTCCATTGGCATGTTTCATTTAGGTTGCACCATTGCAACTACTGTATTTTCCTGTGAGTTTCCTGTCAACTGTCTCATCCTCTTGGTGGTGGCTTTTAGATGAGAGTGGTAGCAGCGGTTACATGCTAAGATTTTAATCAATAATTCCTGACACTGGCAGAACTTTCTTATTGATCACAATGGCACTAAATCGGCCGCCATGGATCACTTCACATTATGCTTTCTAAGACGGACAATCTCAACTCAACTCAACAAATTATTTTACGATGTGTGATTTGTCTGCAACAGCAAAATCATACAGCGTAGACCCGACTTAAGACAACGTGACAATAGGAAAACCGAGGTCTGACCTCATTGAAGCGCGCAACCAAGTCCTCTACCACGTTGTGCTGGGAACTCTGGGTAGGCATGACGGGCGCTGATAGCGAGGCCTTGAGATGTGGGTGGCTCTTGTGGCACTCGGGGCTGGCCAGGTCGCGTGTGAGGAAGCACAGGTAGTCGAGTGGGAGCACACGGCGGTACAGCTGCTGCTCCTGCTCCGTCAGGATGCTGGCGATCTCCTCCGGGAACTGGATGAGCTGCCGCAGGTCGGCCAGCTCCTTAGTGATCCCCGTCACGCCAGACGAGAGCGAACCGGAGCTGGCCATGGAGCCACACAGCTGGCGTTCTGAGATGAAGAGAGAGAAAATCAGAGAAGATGAGAAGATGCACATCACTTAGAGACACAGAGAGAGAGAGTACATATTCAGTTTCCATTAAAGTCCGGGCAAATGGACCAGTGGTTAAATAATACAAGGGATTTTACTGGTTCTTCTCCGACTCTGAGGACCTTACATGTGAATCACACTTTGAGGTATAGATACCTAGAAATTTCCCACCTTTCAGTATAACTGATGAAGGTCTTTGTACGAATTGTAATTACAAACACCAGTCACTTTGATTTACTACTACTGGACTTTACATAGACATACACAGTGTGTTTGAATTAACAGACTCAACAGATTGTTGTTGTTTTTTTTTTTTTTTAAAGTATGATTGAAAGGAAAAGGCATTAGGAGATTTGGCAGACTTAAGTGATCGATGTGAATAAAAATAAAGCACGACAGGGCACGACCCTCATTTATTATGTGCTCCAACAAAACAGTGACATTGATGAAGCTTTCATAACATCTCTGCACATAATCATCCCTCATTAAGGCAGGGACATATTTACATATCTTCGCTCCTTCCTGCGTTCGAGACTGAGATTAGGATCCGAGAGTTGTTTTGTTGGTATGGTCAGCCAGGGGCGACGAAATGGAGCAGAAAAAAAATAAAATAAACACCCAGCATGAGACGCCTGGTCAGCATCAGCTGTCACGGTCTACACTGCAGGTTCTTCCTGTAGTACGCAGAGCCATGGAGACCGCAGGAACAGGAGGGAAATAACGCACAGAGAATGCGTGATTTGTGCATCCTGTAGCAGACATACAGATGCAAGGAAACAAGCGAAATTGAAGAATACGTGAGAAAATGAAATACGTAGGTGGAGCTTAACGTCACAACTCATCCTATGGATCTGTCCGATACTGTGATACTGAACGATATAGATAATAAGATCAGAATCTTAGCATCTTATTCCAGAACCTCATTCACCATAATCAGCAAATGACACAAATCAGGCGTACCATATCAGTTTAGCATTATTTCATAAAGGTGTACGAAATATGTCCAAGAAAGGTGAGTGTCCTCTAAGGCCAGTGTGTAACTGGCAAAGCACTGCTTAAACACATCGGTGAGGTCTCGTTAGCCATCACGTGCAGCTGCCCTGCGCTCCACTCCATCTCCACATGGCACCTTTTGATGTGAGCCAAATGGTCTGGAACTGAATGTGCTTCATTAAGCTACATAAAGCAGCGTTCACCATCTTTATTCATGTGTTGTTCAGGGGCATCAGAGAGGACTCATGGCCGGATGATCCTGATTTCGGAATAATCAGAGCTGCCTAAGACAATTTCCTGCAAGGCATCAGTACTGCTGTGTGCACATACATGAATAAAAACGTACACACATACACCAGGGGTGTAACGCAATTCCACTACCTGTATCTGTTTAGTCATATTCATATCTGTATGTTCGTTTACACACAAAGTAGGCATTTTTAGAAATACTGACATATGCGTGACTATTTATTTATTTATTTTTTTACATCCCACTCGGGTAGTTATTGTTTGTACCTCCTCGTAACATATATCCATCCATCCATTCTCTGTACCACTTATCCTACACAGGGTCACGGGGAGCCTGGAGCCTATCCCAGGGGACTCGGGGCACAAGGCAGGGGACACCCTGGACAGGGCACCAACCCTTCACAGGGCAAAATCACACACACAACAGACAATTTGGAAATGCCAATCATCCTAAAACACATGTATTTGGACTGGAAGAGGAAACTGGAGTACCTGGAGGAAACCCCTGAAGCACAGGGAGAACATGACGGCTCCACGCACATAGGGTGGAGGCTGGATACGAGCCCCCAACCCCGGGGGTGCGAGGCAAACTTACTAAGCACTAAGCCATAGCCCCCCTCCTTGTGACATATCTAACAAATTTAATTTCCTCCATTTCCTCTTTATCCTAATAGCGTGCCTCCTATTCATATCTGTAGCCCCTGTATCCCTTGTAACACATTTTCTATTCAATCTGAATAATGTATACGAAGACAAACGTGTAAAAGCAAGCCAAACACAATCATTAGCAAAAGCCATTAAACAAGAGCATTACGCAGAAAAATAGGACAGCATTATGATTAGCCTCGAGTTCCACCAACACTGATGAATGTGATTTTCCTCCAGTATAAAGCATAGACAATAGTGCTCAGTGCTCAGCATGTCTTTCTGTAATAAAGCCTCAGAATGAAAGGTTGTACTTCACTCTGTGCCAGCATTAATTTAATAAAGCAGAAAGCGGTGAAATTTTCAGGCTTTGATTGCTTTAACACTTCTAAAGGAAAACGCATGACAAAAGTAGTCAGTAGGGGTCGCGAGGGTCTTGTCTCGACATTCAGGTATCCTAGGAAACACTGACGCCAGATTCAAAATGAACATGTGTCAGCTGAAGCATTTCGAGCTGTGCCTGCAGCACGCTGTAAGAGGATCTCTGCGCTCGGCAGCGAGTGCTTCCCATTCTTATCCTCAACTTAGTCAACGATTCACACGTTCACGTCCGCTGTAAAGGCAATACCCAGTGGGCTATGACACAGCACAGTCAAACTATCCTCTTTACACATCATGTATCTTTAATACGTATGTTCATTAAGTAAACATGCTTTTGAGCTATACTCACTTGCTATATTATCAGTTATATATTAATATATAGTAGGTCACCTTTAGGTAAACAACAACAGTACGTCATCTGATATGTACAGTCAGCTCCAGAATTATTGACACCCTAGGTAAAGGTAGGTAAAATAGGATATAAAAACTGTCTTTGTGGCTAATTAGAAGTCTATTTGAGAAGCTGGAGTAAACTTATTTTGAAGAATTTTTTTTTTTTAAATAATATCACAATATATTATGTCACAATTATAAGCATACCAGCATTTAGTACATAGTGCAACCTCCCTTTGTCAACATAACAGGACCGAGTCTTATCCTATAATGCTTGATGAGATAATACCGAGTGAGGAATCTTAGACATGCCTCAATACAGACTCTGTCCACATCCTCCAGTTTTCTCTTCTCTTCAGTTCACCATACAGGTTTTCACTGGGGTTTAGGTCAGGGGACCTGGATGGCCATGTCAAAAGGTTGTCTCTGTAGTCACTAAACCATTTTTCTGTGCTATGGACATACGTTTTGGTTCATTGTCCTGCTGGAAGATCCAACCACAACGGTCTTGTTGCTTCTTGGCAGAGGCAACCAGATTCTAAATCAGATTTAAAATCTCTTGGCTCTTCCTGATGCCATGTATTGTAAGAAGGGCATTTGGAGCAAAAACAGCTCCTCAACATCACAGATCCTCAAGCACACTTAACAGTGTTGATGAGGTTCTTTGCTGCATGTCTATCCTTCTTGTTACACCAATCCCACCTTGAGTGTTTGTTGTCAAACTGATCTATTATCTCGCACACTGTCCAGCCACGTTTAGTGAACTCCGAGAACATACATTTGTGGTTAGATGAAAGAAAACGCTTTCCTGGCATGCCTTCCAATTTTCTCTTTTTTTTTTTGCCATGGAGGTGGCGTCTAATTGTAGATTTGGAGACCTGGTGATCCCACAACATTGCCATCTTCTGCAAATCTCTAACCATTTCCCTTGGAAAAAAAATTGTTGCGCCTCTAACCATCCATTAACCACCTCATAACCTTTTATTAACCACCTGTACCACGGGTGCCAATAATTCTGCCCCTGACTGTATTTTATGTTATTTGTTAGATTGCCTTTACTCTGTCCATCGGTGCTGATTGTGTCAGTGTAAAGGGACCATCTCTGCCGAGATATCATTTTGGTGATGGACTATTCTCATCACAACAGGGACGGTAGGGTGTGTATCAGAAACAGCAGCAATACACACTGTGTATTCACAGGCGTACAATTAGGCACTATAGATCCACTGGTTGATGGATTGTTACTCAATCAGGCAGTGTCACTGATGTGTGGTTTTTTTTAACACACCAACACTGCTGTTCTTCCAGATTTCCGCCATGTCAGGGTCACTGAGAATGATCCACCACTCAAATCTCAGATAAATCTGGTCAGTGGAGGTCATGCGGTGATCCCTTTCCAGTGATGGATGGAGACAAACTGTGCATTGCAGCACAAGGACCATAGTCAATAACTGTTTACAAAGTGACTAATGGCATGTTTACCTGATAAGATGGTCAATGAGTGCAGCTACAAAAATGTATGCCTATAAAGCAGGCAGTGTGCAGTTTAGTAATAAATGTAGAGGTGGAAATTTTACAGCATAAAAGTCCAAATGTTTTGGAAAAGACTCCTGTTCTTCCCTGGCTGTATGATGTGTAACTAGATGATTAATAATCATAAATATTTAAAGCATACCAGTTATTCTATTTTGTTATAAAGCCTAGAGAGCGCTAATGAGTTTTGTCCTTCATTAATGTTCCTCAAATAATCCCCATCGATGGCTAGCAATGCTAATGTTATGGCCATTTCTTTGTTTTTTGTTTTTGCCAGATTTGATGGTACAAAACCATCAGCCAATCTTGTGTATTTCCTGCAGGAGATAAAATAAACATTCGTTTGGTTGTTTGATTACATTTTTATTGATCCTTTAGGGACTGTGATTTCAGTGTTAATAAATTCAGTGGGATGCAGCACTGTTGTAATTATTTGACAGATCATTTATTTCACACTTGATAAGCGTGTTTTTGCGCAGCCTGTATGAAAAGGAATGTATTTTTTTTTACGCCTTAGAGATCTACTAACTTTGAATATTAACTCTTACACCTCCAGCATCACGAATATTAACTGTTTCACCTCCAGCATCATCCACAGCATTCTGCTTACACAGCTGGTGCACTTTTGTTTTCCTGAAAACTTTGCCTCCATTTACACCTTGCATGTTTTCATGATTGGATAGCATTTGTCTACATTGCAAACAAAACAAAACAAAAAAAAAGCACACAGCATATATTGTGATCGGAACATGACCGGATCAGCCAGAACACCTCCACAGGTCTGTTTCGCATTGTAATCTGGCAGGTGTAAATGAGGTTTGTACAGTGTGAACACATCAGGCTGGCATTAGGAGGAAAATATTCTTTGACATCTAGTTATTCCAAAAACCATATTAATAAAAGAATGAAAATGAATGCCTCTCGGTCCCTGATGCGTGTTGAGCGATTACAGTAGCGCCAATCCTGACTGCTGTAAACAAGCTTTGTTATTGTTTTGTTGTTGCTTTTTCGTTGTTGAAACTGACAGATTAGAAGATGACATGTTCGTCAGTGGAGGAAAAGTTAATACAAAGTGTACAATAAAAAGCAGCACAATAGGGACAATTATATATAGCAATAAACAGCAATGTTAAGTCATTAATGTCCATTGCTGTTGAAGTGTCTCACCACTGCCTCAGGGAGTAATAAACCTTTTGCATGGTACAAATCTATACAACACACACACACACACACACACAAATAGATATCACACACAAATAAAGCATATATGTATCATACGAGGCAATAAATCATCACAGCCATGAGCCACACAAAAATAATACATCTCCAGTATTCAATACATAGTCTAAAAAGAGAAGCGTCTAGTCTTGATGCAAACCTGAGATAAAGAGCAGGAGCTGAACATCTATACACTAAGAGCAGGTGGAAAAAAACAACTAAGCCAACAAACCCATGTGACACTTTTTTCCTCTAGGATGTTAAAGACGAAGTGTCCTTACTCATCAGCCTGTAGTCCATAGTGTGCGAGTGTGAGTGCTTCATGGTGACGGCCGCCGTGGCTCCGGCTCCTTTCTTGACACTGCAGCGGCGAGAGTCACTTAACCACATTTAAACTACAGCTGCCCAACGCCTCACTACCAGCGAACTGACGTGCTGCTCAGCCCTTACACACTACACACACACGCACGCACAGACTCGACCACTCCATCCCCCTCCCTGTTAGGCTCTATCTCTCTTCATTCGCACACACATTCGCATGCACTTTTTGCTTGCTCGTCTTCCAGATTAAAGCGACAGAGAGAGAGAAAAGAAGGGAGGAAGAAACCAGGATCCAAATGCACACCCAGTGTGAGGACTGATGGACACATCGTGATCTGTATATGGACACGAATGACATCCAAACAACAGGTGGACCCTGATACATGTGTTTATAAGGCTCTGACTTTTGATAGACATTAACCAGACCAGTTCCAAGGGCTTAAGCAAACCATACTCAAGTACCGGTACTCAAAAATGGTACTCGAAAATTAATTTTTGGTCCAAATCCAGGTTTAAACTGAGATGAAGCAGATTGAGCAAACAAAAAAAAAAAATTTGACACAAAATGTATTTATGAATTAAAAAATAAACAGAAAAATAAACAAAACAATATACACATCCATATCTATCTATCTATCAAATCTTTTATATATATATATACACACACACATACACACACACATAAGATTGAAATTCAAATGAAAAAAATTATTTTATTAATGGGCAGGCCTTATCTCTTTCACAATTGACACACCATTTTGGCATGAGGAACAGCAAAGGGGCCTCACATTCAGAACATAGTAATAGACGGGCAAATTCCTGTGACTTGACCTGACCTTTGCTATTCCTGTCCCCCTCTACTCGTCCTGATGTATTGGCAAGTCGCTCGTGCACACCTCAGGAGTCACAACAAAACAATGTGGACAATTGAAGGGAAGCATCCAGTTGAAATATGAATTATGTAGAAAGATCATAAAGTGTCCGGTAAAGAGCAACTTAACATTACACTTACAGTTGAGACTATATATATATATATATATATATATATATATATATATATATATATATATATATATATATATATTAGGGATAAAACTAAATACAGGTACATTATTTGGATTGAACAGATAATGAGTTATATTTGTTTTTTTCTTAAAGCTTGCCAGAAAGGTCCAGGGACTGGGATCCTGCTGGATGCAGTAAAATAGCCATGTAAACGGGAGGGTTTTACTTTCATGAAATGCAATGATCGGTCCTTAGTAACTGCCTGTTCAGGGCCAACGTGCTTTTAATTAGCCTACTAGTTAGTTTGTATTTTGAGAAATAGAACTGATTAAATTCATTAGAAAATATCACGAGGGAGTACAAACAAAAATAATAATCCCATAAGCAGGATTGTTGTCAGGGGATTGAGAGTTCAAATCCTGACAATACCACAGCCATCATTGGCCAGGAGCCAAGGGAGCAGAAATGGCCATGCTCTCTGGGTAGGAAGGATGGCATTACTCCCTCTGCCCTGTCAATCACATTGACACTAGCCAATCGTGGGCATCTGTGAGCTCAGGTATGTGGAAGAGGGCAGACAGCACTTTCTTTCCAGTGTGTTATGCTGTCCTGTGATGTAGCATTTGTTAAAAAAAAAAGATGTGGTTGGCTAGCTTCATGTGTCTCAGAGGAATCACATGATAGCCTTCACCCTCACTCGTTGGTGGCTGTCATGTGATAGGAGAGAGCTAGAATGAGGGTGGGAATTGGTAGGTGACCAAAATGGGGAGAAAACTCGGGCCAGGGGGGGGTTTCCCGAGCACATCTTTAGTTGAGACCAGTTACAAACTATATAGTGATACAGCAATTCATACACATGCTGATATTTCTACCTTTACCTACATTTCCATATTTAATTCCATAAAAGAAAAATATATCCTTCCAGTTTAGGCCACGCCCATTTAAAATCCAAATACAGATATAGATATTTGGAGCACTGCACAGATACAGATAGCAGTATTGGGTTACACGTCTATCTACATAATCTATAACTATATTTTACCCCTGCTAAAGGCACAGGTTAAACTAGATATATATTGACACATTAAGGTATGAATGCAGTGGATACATCTTTTAGTAATCACAAAATACATTACATTACAGACGTAAGAAACAAGAGAAGCTAGGCTGCACAACTCCAGTCATTTGGGAGTGAACACTAAAACTCAGTCAAGTGTAAGCTAATCAGTATGTACACAATCTTATCATCATTTTATGCTTTTAAACATTTCAAGATGATGGCTTTAGGTGGGTTGTTTTTGAATATAAATTTTAAATATAAACTCTTAAGAGCATACTTTAAGCAACAAGCAATTTCAAGCACTGCTCCCCTACTGCATGTTGGCTTTGTTCTAGCAGTACACAATCAAAAATCTCGCTTCATAAATCCAACAGATAACGACAGAGACAAAAAATGTAGACCAAGCAAAAACGAGACATGTTTTTGGAGACACGCAATTCGCAGCCCACCGTCATGGCTCACTCTTCTGTAAAACCCTGCCCCAAAAAAAAAAAATTTAAAAAACAAGCCGATGTCCATTAAAGAGTCGAAGTTTTGGCTCTGGAGGAAAGCGTTTCCCGCAGCTCGAAAGTGAAAGAATGCTCCTGTAATTAACATTTGGAAGCCGGGGATAGCAGGGTGAGTGACTCAGCCGGTCAAGCTCAGAACTGGAGACGCCACGTCACTTGGCCGTTTGCCAGACGACTGGCTGTTAAGCTGCCCAAAGGATCGATTTACAGAGCTCACAGCTCAAACTGCTGGGGCACACAGCACCCGGGGACACCTGAAGGTTACACATCATGCAGGAATCTTATTAAAGAAAGACAATCGAGAGGACAGCATGTGTTCCACTCCCTTTTTTTGGAGTGCAAATCAAAACAGAGTGCCAAGATGTGTGAAATATGAATATATAACCAAGAGAGGAAGGCTAAGACATGTCTGCCCCTCCCCCATGCACCCAATTCCCAAAAACCCAGCCGGATATAGTCACTACAGTGTGAGTTTTACACGTTACTTTAACTTTTTACTGTGTTTTCAGTTAAAATATTTACACTGTACAATTACGCTAGCCTTTCAGTGGAAACACACTGGCTAATTTATTTGAGTTTCCACTTTTTTTGTGAAGGCATGTCCTCTAAATCTAATGCTGTAAATGTAAACACGTTGTTAGTGGTAATGCCATAAAAGTGGAAACTCCTCATCTGAAATCATAAAATGCATAAAGCAGTCTCTTGTTTTTGTTAAATACCAGTTTTTCTGTGTTCCGTCATCATGTCATCGTGACTCAAGATTAACGCACTGTATGAGACGATCCCAATAATATCCTGGCTAAACTGTATAAGAGACTGTGCGATATTTTTCATATCACATTACATGATGAAGATCCTCTAATAGACCTGCGATTAAAGAAAATTACTACTAGGTCATCAATCAGTGCAACATGAGCTCATGCAAAAAAAATTGGGTAGAATAAACAGAAACGTTATTCAAAGTGAGCTTGTGATGATAAGGATATCTTTACTGTCCATTAGCATGTTTTGCTTATGGTTCGCCATTGCAAAAAAAAAAAAAAAAAAAAAAAAAAGTATTTGTAGCTTTCCCATTTCCTGTGACTTTATGCCATTCTTCTTTAGGTGGCTTTTAGATGAGTGCTTTAGCAGCGAACACATTCTGAGATTTTAACCAAAAATCTCTGATGCGGCAAGAACTTTGTTGTCAGCTGTCTTTGGCTGTAAATGGCACTAAATTGACTTTCGGTGAGCACATCACATTATGACACATCAAATTATCCGAGATAGCAGATCTCTAAAGAACTAGAGATGTGCGATTTTTGCCTGCGGTAACAATATCAGCCCAAAACTCATACAGTATAAGCCGGCTTAAGATCTGCTGCTTAGTAACATTGGTTTACATGGCTTGGGTGTTAATGGAGATATTTCCAGTCACTGTAGCCACCTCTGCAACTGTTCATGCTCAACAGTAATACTACAATACTGACCACATTTACATCTGATACAAAATGAGCTGTTTATTAATGTCAATTAGTATTCTCTTGGGATTCAACATTCTCAAATCAGAAAGTTTTATTTATCTCTTTTCTTATTCTTTTTATCACCAACAGCCAAAGAATCAAGCTAATGTCCTTATACAGCAACCCTCTCTTTTTTTATTAAATTTTCCCCCTTATTTAATCAATCATCACATGCTTCCATGCTGTCTGCCCTCTTCTGCATGCATGAGCTCACACATGCCCATGATTGGGCCATCCGTGGTTGGGAGTTCAAGAGAGCAAAACTGGTCATGCTCTCAGGGAGGGATGTGTGGCATAATCTCTCTCCCCTATCAATCACATCAACACTAGCCAATCATGGGCATCTATGTTGTTGTGATTGATAGGGGAGAGAGAGTATGCCACCTCTCCCTCCCTGACAGCACAGCCAGTTTTGCTCTCTTGGACTCCCGACCACAGATGGCTGCGGCATGGTCGGGATTCAAATTTGTGATCTCCATACGATAGGGCGCTTTTCTGTTTTGCCACTTAACCAACCCAGCATAGAGACAGGTTTGAACTCCCTATACCTTTGAACATGGGTGTGCTGGAGGTGATGGCAGCCGTGGCCTCCAGCAGGACTCCGCTCAGGTGGGCTGCTAAGCTAGTCCGACAGGAGCAGGCGCGGTATTCAGTGTGCTGCACAGAGGCTGGTAGCCATGCTACCACCTGAGCCAGCAGCTTCCTGGAGGGGTGCAGGAGGTGAACCTCACCATTCAGAGCAGGGAAAGCATGCTGGAGCTGGATGCAGGGACAGAGGACAAAGAATAGAGATTAGTAAACTCACCAATGAAGTGGCAGGAAGGCCTGCTGTAACATTTCTAAGGAAATATTTTCATGTTGAACTGAAAACTCTTAAACTCTTGCTAATGTCCTGCAATAATTGTCAATAATTAATATTATAATGCGCAGATAGGCCCAGCTGGATTGAAATGATCATTGGTTATGTTGTACCAGGACATTTCACCAGTGTTGATGTTGTGGATACAAAATCACTACTCTGAGTATGTTTCTGGAGATAGCTGCCTAGCTAGAGAGTTTTTGGCAGAATATGCACATTCCCAAGACATCATAACACAGTTGTCTTGCTGAGAGTTAAATGAAAGTTAGGAAATGGCAACAAGAACGGTTACAACACTCTCATCCTTAACACTTCTTTACTGTTTGGATTAACCGTCATTTTTGTTCTCGTAGATATCTAGAAGTCGTTCTCATGTTTGTAAATTTACCTAGCTAAGATGAGGTAAAACAGCCCTCTACAGAGTATACTTAATAAAATAAACCCATTAAAATGTAGAAATATTACAGCCAGAAAACATAACTATGAGCTGCAAGTAAACAACGTAAACATGTACAGCGCAATAGATGCTGTGAAGTATAATGTGTACCAAATCCCAAATATGATGCCTTGCCTGGTTCCTTTCCAGATAAACCTCAGCCTAGACCTTTTAAACTGTACCGCTCATTTTCATAGTGAAGAAACGGCGATAAGGCATCCAGCAACGCTTTAAAAACGACCTACCAACGATAAACAGATAAAAGATACAACAAACTGTTCCTGATGCTGGCAGAGTTCCAGTTCAGCTGCTTCCCTCTGTCTTCTGCTACGGCTCAAACCTCTGCAGGAGGCATCCATTATTTTACCTTTATCAAAGTCACAGCACTTCTGCCAGCCTTTTTCGGGAAAAGTAATTACTGCAATACAGCAATGCAGGTGGCGTGCTCTGCTTTAAAGCACTCTGAACTGGAAAAATCAATTCGGCATTGCTGCACTTTTTATATGTTCTTACTCCAAGTCTTTAAACTGAATCTAAGTGGAACTTTTTTTTTTTATTTTTATTTATTTATTTTTTTTTAACCATTCTTGATTTATCAACATAAACATCACCAACACAATAAAGGGGATCAAAAAACCTCCAATTTGACATTATTGTCAGTAATCATTTATTTTTGTGAAACCTTTTAGAAAACAGCTTTAATTCGTATTAATTTTCCTTATAAAGGCATATGAAAGTAACAAGCACATCAAGACTGAGTGCTCCATGTGTTAATCATGCATGATCATTAGCCAAGACAATACACCTCTTGTAGCCTTTTTACAAAGATTTCTACTAGTAAAACAGGCAGCAAACTTGGCCTATGAACACCTTTAATCAGTGTGAAGCTGCACATCAAGGGCACAAACAAAGCTCTTCAGAGATAATGGCAATATGGTGATGCAAACCATCTAAACCATCAAGAGATTTGAGGTCTAAATACAGCTGAAAGCCTGGCCATGTCTTTCAGACAAGGCATGTTTTTTGTCCGTGTGTCATGCAAGGGTGGCTGAAATTAAGGAGCTTATTGCCACAGCAACCAGGATGAAAGATTCTCAATAGTACTTAGCAAGTCAATTGCGTGGTGCTCATTTTTCTCATTTCAAAAATGGTGCCTGAGAAAGAACCATAGGAAACCAGACAATGTCGTAACTACAGTCAGAAATAAGATGTTTGGAAAAATTGGTATATATACAGTCATGGGAGGGGGGCATGGTGACTTACTGGTTACCTCCAGGGTTGGGAGTTCAATTCTCGCCCTGTGCAAGACAAGCGGTACAGAAAATGGATGGATGGACAGTCATGTCGAAAACGAAAGTACACCCCACCCCTTCAATTCTATATTTTTATTTATCAGGGCACAAATAACAATTGGGTGGTCCTCACCAACATCTATAAACAAACAAATAACCTCAGTTGACAACAAAAAACACAACAGATTTCAGTATGTAGTCTTTTTTTTCCAAAAAATAAAAAACCAACCTTCAGAAACAAGGTAGGAGAAAATAAGTACACGTAGTAACATGTAGAACCACTTATGGCAACAATAATTTGAAGTAAATGTTTCTCTTACATTGTTTTGGAGAAATTTTGGCCCATTCTTCTTTACAACATTGCTTCAGTTCACTGTTGTTTGAGGGCACTGGTTTTTGCACAGCTCTCAGGATCCTGCCACAGCATCTCAATGGGGTTGAGGTTTGGCTTTGACTTTCCATTCCAAAACCTTGATTTATTCTACTTTAGCCATTCAGATGTCATTTTGCTGGTGTGCTTGGGATCACTGTCCTGTTGCATGACCCAATTTTGGCCCAGCTTAAACTGCTGGACAGAGGGCCTCACATTTGTCTCAAGAATATTCTGGTATAAAATGGAGTTCATCTTTGTCTTAATGACTGCAGGTTTCCCAGGTTCTGTGGCTGCAAAACAAGCCCTCCACCACCATGCACCACCGTGACAGTTGGTATGAGGCCTTTGTGGTGATACGCTGACCATGATCATGATCATGTCATGATGACCAACCATCTCTACCTTGGTCTCCTCAGTCCAAACAATACTGAACCTTTGTGGTTTGTTCAGATGCAATTTTGCAAACCTAAATTGTGTTGCCATATTATTTTTGGAGAGAAGGGGCTTTTTATAGCCACCCTTCCATGAACGTCATACTTGTTCAGTCTTTTTCTGATCATGCTGTCAAGAACAAACATTTAATGTGCTTACAGAGGCCTCTAGGTCACATGATGTAGCTCAGAGGTATATCTAAATGGTCTGACCGTGGAATGAATTTGCTGGGAAGATTGGCAACTCTCTTGAAGGCTCTCCATTTGTAAACAATCCTTCTCACTGTAGAATGATGAATTTCGAATGATGAATTTTGTTTGGAGATGGCCTTATAACCCTTCCCAGATTGATGAGCAACAACTGCTTCTCTGATATCATGGCCAATGTCCTTGGTATGATGTAGAAACATACCCGAGTGCTCCAGAAAACCATAGTGCCAAACGTTCTGCTTTTTAGAGAGGTAGTCACACTTCTTGAAGATTAACTAATCTTGTATATTTCATTAGTAACATCTGGCTGCTAATTACTCTCTTACTGATTGTGGAAGTAGGAAGGGTGTAATTATTTTTTCCCAAACTGGTTTGTGAATGACGGTTTACTTTTTGGGAAAAGATGACTACATGTTGAAATCTGTTGTGTTTTTTTGTTGTCACTTGAGGTTTTTTTGTTTATAGAAGTTGGTGAGGACCACACAATTGTCATTCAGAACCTGATAAATAAAAATGTAGAATTGAAGGAGGGTGTACTTTCTTTTTCCCCCCATGACTATGTGTGTGTCTCTCTCCATCCACTTTAATAGGAGCACCTGTACACCTGTTCATTTATGCAGTCATTCAATCATGTGGCAGCAGCACAATGCATAAAATCATGCAGATACAGGTCTAGAGCTCCAGTTAATGTCCACATAAAACACCAGAAGTGTGATCTTTGTGACATTAACTGCGGCATGGTGTTTGGTGCCAGACGGGCTGGTTTGAGTATTTCAAACCAGATATAAATATCAAGAAATGAAATTCTGACCTATCATCTCTCATTCATCTTTTGATCTCAAACCCGAATGACTTCATTGTATAGCAAAAACAAAGGAATTGGCTTTGCTCAGAATGTTGACTCAGTTATTAGTATGAATGTTAAAGACAAAGATCTGCTGGCATTACAACACCAAATTTGTGGTGGAAAAGGGTTTTGAGTTGTTTGTAATTTATATTTGGACTAGGCCACTTTGACACTTGATCTGACTGATCTGAGTCCTGAGTCTAAATGTTCTCTTGAAATCTAACAAACCAAAAGTGTCTCTTCAGAATGTCTAGCTCTGCACCGTATCCATTCTTTCCTTTCATTAGGACTTGTGTTAATGGGATGGGTTTCCTGTTCAGTTCACGATAAAAGCTTGACATCTCCTTGTCAGATTTTAAAATGGTCCCCAGAGACCCTAATCACCCCTTGTGCACGTTTGCCCACCGCTTTTGTTCTGACCCTGCCCACTGCTTGCTTATAAGATGAAAGTCTGCTGGTTGGGTCCTCAAATGACTGCCTACAACTCCACTCAGTTGCTGATCGCTAGCCCTCGGAGCCAAATGAGCTTCGGCCAAAATCCTGTAGAGACAGAGTAGAGCCAGACTAATAAACAGACACTAACATCACTAAACACCGTGTACAAATGCTGAGGCCAAGCACTGGGGAGGCTCACATAGACAGGAACATAGAACAGGTATGATGTGCCTAACTCACCATGGTTATACAATTCAATTCAAAGATGGCAGCTCAGCTCAGGATTAGAAAAGGAGGTAATCAAACATGGTCCGATCAGATAAAGAATGTGCCATTAGCCATGGCAATTAGAAAAGTGCTGGGGCCAGACACAGTGGAAGTATTAGACTCTGGCAAGGCTAATCCCGCCCAGTACACCCTCTTGTCCACTATGTTTTTTTTT
>CM040986.1:5877682-5900676 GCA_022985145.1 Pangasius djambal | reverse complement strand
GGCCCCTTCCTCTTCCAACATGACTGTGCACCAGTGCACAAAGCAAGGTCCATAAAGACATGGACGACAGAGTCTGGTGTGGATGAACTTGACTGGCCTGCACAGAGTCCTGACCTGAACCCGATAGAACACCTTTGGGATGAATTAGAGCGGAGACTGAGAGCCAGGCCTTCTCGACCAACATCAGTGTGTGACCTCATCAATGCGCTTTTGGAAGAACGGTCAAAAATTCCTATAAACACACTCCTCAACCTTGTGGACAGCCTTCCCAGAAGAGTTGAAGCTGTAATAGCTGCAAAAGGTGGACCGACATCATATTGAACCCTATGGGTTAGGAATGGGATGGCACTTAAGTTCATATGTGAGTCAAGGCAGGTGACCGAATACTTTTGGTAATATAGTGTATATACACACAAATAAAATAAAAATCAACCACCCTTTGGACTATTACAAAATCTCAGATATATTAAAGACCAAGCTGCCAACTCCCCCCCCCATTATTATTATTAATGAACATTTTGAGCATTCATAATATGGTCTGTGCACGGCCTAAACTCTACTCCAAATCAACTGTAATGCCAGTTTCTATGCAAAGCTTTAACCCAAATAAATGTAGCAGCAGAGGGACCTTTTAGCATCGTGCATGCTCTACCATCAATCATGAGTCTGGGTGGTAACTTTTCACTTAAATAAGCGCCCCCAACAAGTGACAGGGTCAATGTTGTTGCCCTACAGCTAACAGGTGTATAAAAGCTCCTTGGTTACTGAGTAGAGCATGACGTTTTGTTGTGGATATTTCTAGGAGACAGACTACACCATCTAACTGTCCAAAAATTAATATTTAATACTTAATATCAGTCTTATGAATAATGTTAATATATTCTTTTAATCTTTCAGGGGCACTGTGTAAAATTTAAAGACTCTATTACTATACGATTCAAATGCAGCATGAGCCCTTTAACACGGGTTTTAATGTCTAGACAATTTTTTTATATTTTGATTACCATAAATAAATAGTTTCACCAGCTGGGTGCAGTAGCAAATGAGCACAAGAAAACTTAGAAAAAAAAAAAAAGAAAAAAAAAAAAAAACTGCATTTTCAGTTTTTTAAAAAAAAAGTTTGTGTCTCTGGGGGAAAAGGTTCTAGGTAGATTTACGGTTTAAAAACAGACTCTTCAGAAACCTAGAACTATTAATAAATGCAAAGAATGCTTTCAAAACCTTTTTTTGATATTTTACTTTTTTGAGTTGATTCTGGATGTGCCAAATGTATCAGTAGTCTTTTGGCTTTCAAACATGCGACCAAATAAGTGTCACTGCAAGTAAACAGGTCATCATAAGGAGGAAAATCAAAATAGTATCAATCAGAGACAAAGGCAAAACATTAGGTGTGCCAAAATCAACTGTTTGGATTTATGTTAACATTATTAAATAGCTCGATCACACTGGTGAGCTTAACTATGTCAAACAACCTGACAGGCCATGGAAGACCACAGGGTGGATGACGAAAAAATGCTTTCAATCATGAAGAAGTGTTGAACAAAAAAGTTACCAGGGCCAAAACAAGCAAGAACTGGAAATGCCTGCATCACAGGGTGGCCAGACGTCACTTGGACAGATGTCTAGTGCCTACACCAGAGCAAATACTAAGTTCCTGCACTAGGGCAGACCCCCAGCGCCCGCACTGGGGCAGACCCCCAGCGCCCCAGCACGAGGGCAGAGCCACGGCGCCCCAGCACGAGGGCAGAGCCCCGGCGCCCCAGCACGAGGGCACACCCACCAGCGCCATGCCAGACCCCCGACCCCCAGCAGAGCCCCAGCCCCCGCACCAGGGCAGACCCCCAGCGATGGCAGACCCCCAGCGATGGCAGAGCCCCAGCGAGGGCAGAGCCCCAGCCTCCGTGCCAGGGCAGAGCCCCGGCGCTCACACTATGGTGGACTCCCGGCTCCCCACTAGAGCAGATACTCTGTGCCTGCCAGATGTAGATTAAGGCAGTTAACAAATATGAAGGGTTACTTTCCCTGAAACTGTAGTATTGCTTTTAGGACTGCAATAGCTAAATTACCAACAAAGGCAACCAAGCTAAATGTTTTTGCCAGCATCAACATGTTTACTGCCAGTTTCTAGTTTATTCCAATAAAGTCTCAAAACTTTAGGTTTAAATTGACATTCTTTACTCTCAGAACTACATACTTTTCATCTGTATGTGAGAATCAAAGTTACATGATCAGGGTTGCAGGAATCACACATATATATTCACTATTGCTGCAGATATTTAATCAAACTCCATTTATAGTTTTATAAAGTTAATATTGCTTTCAAGCTTTTGCCTTGTAATGTTTCAGCAGATGCAGCAGATACTCGTTCATCCTGAGTCCAGTCAAGACTGCATTAGCACCCTTATCAACCTCCACTGAATAAAAAGAAATAAATTTGCATTCATACTGGCACAAGGATAAATGCTTTTCAGTGCGGACTAGACATGTGCAAAACCTCGCTGGAGTGAACGGCTTTTACTTTCTGCTTTCAGGCCAGATATGAAGCTTGTGGGACAAAGGAAAGCCTGGGAGCATACTGGGTGCTTGTGTGGTGCTGCAGAACACATTTACCACATTCATTAATTCATATTCAACAACTTACTTTTTTTCAAAACTATCACGGACAGGTGCAAACAAAAATAACAAATATAAACAAACTGTGGGGATGAAAAAAAAAAGTACTTCTATAAATTGTTCTGAATAAGTTTGTTTGCCAAATGCTATAGATGTACTGAAGTGTGTGTAACAGCCAGGGTAACATAATAAAATTACATTACTTTCATTTTTCTCTAGAACAATTCCAAAAGAAAGGTCTTTTCAAGTCAAGGTGAAAAATATGGCAAATTTTCACAATGCACAGTTTATGATCTTATTTTGTCTTGCTGAGGTTTGATAAAGGTCCTTATTGAAAAACTATAAGGACACTAAAAGGCACTACTGTCCTTTTTAGCCATTATGAAAAACTATGAGTTCAATTACGTCTTATTAAATATTTGAAAAAGGACAAAATGGGAGAAACTCAAAAAATGGGGGCTCACAGAGTTCACCAAGACACTTGCCTTAAGAATGAACAATGATTATTTGCTCTTTTTTTTTTTTTTTTTTTAAAAACATAATTTAACTTGTTTGGTTAATTACTAATTTCACCACCCTAATGAATGTCACTTTAGTAACTTCTAGTGCGCCTTTTACTCAGTGTTGACCCTCTCAGTCCTGTTTGTGCCAGAGCTGTGTGTGTGTGTGTGTGTGTGTGTGTGTGTGTGTGTGTGTGTGTGTGTGTGTGTGTGTGTGTGTGTGAGAGGGAGACGGACATCAGACAGCTGAGTACAGTACCCAGTACAGCGAGTCCCCATAAATATCCAGTGAGGTAAACACACACACACACACACACACACACACACACACACACACACACACACACACACACACACACACACGATTAACGTTTGCTCCAAAAGGTACAAACTTTTCACCAGCAATTTAATGACATTCGCGTCCTGAACTCTGACATCTGATGGGTGTAAAAGTATTTTAAATAATGGATAAAAGCCTTACTTTTGAAAAATAGCGGTCTGATATACTGTAGTAAATCAGAAAATTGTCTTAATCAGTTGGCTATGGAAGTAGCCACATCCTTATTCAACAGACTGTTTGGACATCAAAAGCGAAGTTTGCATAACAATTTGCGGAAATTTGCACTTTAATTAAAGTTCCTTCTTAGAGATCTGATCACCGCCTCCTTCGAAGCGACGCCGGGAGAGGGTATGAAAGATCAGAGCAGCACATCTAAAAGCAGACCTGGCTTCTGTTGCTTGCTTTTATCTCATTCGTTCATTTACAGTAAATGGCATCGCTCCTGAGACGCGACATCGCGCATTAATCCAGTGCTAATGGAGCGCAACCATGTGGATCCTTCCAGCACTCGGTGGTCACATGATGCAACCAGCTAGCAGCTGTCAAAAACATGCCCGGCTGAAGAGGGTGGGATGAGGCGGAAGTGCCACAAGCGTGTTTGGGTGTAGAATTACAGTACACAAAGCCAAATCTGGACCAGAGTTCATTTTATTACAAAATGGTAAATGGAAATGCTTCAAATCAAGGTTCCCTTAATTGGCATCATTTATTATATTAACATGAACAAACCATTAATATAATATAATATAATATAATATAATATAATATAATATAATATATAATTAGCAACACAAGTAATCTTAAAGTATCTAACCCTTGTATTAAGTGGCGTTTTTTTTTTAAATAATAAAACCAAATAAGCCAAATAATGAACACCTGCATTAGCCATTTTCAGCTCATCAATGAGTGAAATGACTCTCATAATGACCAATAATGCTGGATAATTTACTTTTTGCTAATAATGTGGAGTTATTTTTACTCATTCACTGAATAAACATGAGGTGGATTTAGTTAACATTTAAACAACCATCAATCAATACATGTGTTAGTTAATAACTTACTTTGTTAACATTACTTGGTGTATTAATGCTGGTTGTTCATGTTAACTAATGCAGTAAATAATGTTTGTTAAGTAAACTAAGACGTTTTTTAATAAATATACGGTGACAGCTACTTATACTCAAAGGCAAAATTTCAACTCATGCAAGGAAACAGAACAAGGAAGAATTCAGTGAAAAGTTATATTTCATAACATCTTAAAACCGTATTTAAAAGTCATGTTTAAAACTCATATTTCATAACATTAAAAGCTGTAATAGTCACATCATATTTCTGCTACACCTTTTGATCATGCAGACAGCCTTCAAATTTGCCTACACGCAGTTGGGTTTTAATTCTTCACAATGGCCGATATTTCCAAGTGCCACTTTGCCATCTGCCATTTTTGAATAGCAAACGTTTTTCCTGCTTCATCTTCACTGTCCACTAGCTACTGCTCTGCAATACATAACTGACTTAACATTTCTAGCAGAGATATTTTCAGGTATCTCTAGATTACAAGTTGCATTAATGTATCAGACCTTTTAAATAATGATTGTATTGTTTCTAAAAACAGAACCCTTATTGGTGCAGTCTAGTTTTTGTCCTGTTTTGTCCTGCTCTGTATTGTTTCTTGAGCTGAAACCGTTGCTAGAGTCTGACATTAATCCCTCTGTCAGGCCTGGAAAATATCTGTCTGGACATCCTTATGAAGAAGTCATTATACAGTAGAGGCAGTACAGACTAAACTGCGAGCTAGTCGGTTGATGGAAAAACAGCAAGGCAGACGGTAAATAAAGCAACTAAATGTGCTTTACATCTAAAAATACACGATGCTAATAGATGAAACCAATTCATTGTGTAAATGTTTTATTTATTTTTTGATTTTCTTTAGGTTCAATCGAACATTATCACTTTAATATAATTTTTACGGTTAAGTGTTTAAGTGTAGAGGTGTGCTCGGGACTGTTTTTTTAAAATCCCACTTCAGCCCATCCACCAAAGTAATTCTGACCAATCCCATGTACTGCATTTATTTTCGTTGTCCTTTAAGGCTAAATATAATGTTGCGATTAATGCAGTGTGAGAAAGTGCATTCAGTGCCACCAGCATGCACACCAACATCCAACTTCATTCAGCTAGTCTAAAGCCTGTCAGAGCTGACAGAGGCCAATCCAGAATTGTTCCTGGATCCTACTGGGGCTGGAGTGAAACACTGCGGTTTGACTTCTGGGTTACCGTCAGCCAGAAAAGCCTCCCGGCCTTTGCTATTGCATCCTCCATCCAAGGAAAGCTGCTCATAAGCTATAACGAGATCTCTGATGATGGATATGAGTTTCCATGCTGAGCGCTCTCAGTTGCAGAATCAACAGTTACAGCTGAGTGCATCTTAAATACAAGGTGTCCTAAAAGTCTCCATACACAGGGGAAATGAACAAAATTAGCAAAGTGTCTTCCAAAATCTTTCATACTTGCTCTATATTATAAATATATTTTTCCAAATAGCCTTTAAGAATTCCTTTGACAAAGAAAGAACGTATTGAATTCATTGTCATGGCTGGATCGGGAAACGGTCACAAGGTTGCGATGAACTTTAACAGGAAACATGGCAAGCACATCACACACGACACTGTTGCCAAACTTATTAACAAATTTTTTTTTTTTAAATTGGAAGTGCTGTGGACCAACCAAGAAGTGGACGTCCACGAACATCCACTGACGAAGGCACAACCGACGTGCTGCTGGCAAACAGAGTCCTCTGTGTACGGAGACTTTTGGGACACCCTGTAGTGTAACATTTTACATGGTTTTACTATTTTGTACAATTTCTTTTGTACTGATTTACTTATTTTTATTGCAAACAGTGTGGCCTAAAAACATTCTTTGATGAAGTTTATCAGCATTTAACTGCACTAATAAAACAACCTAAAAATTGCAATGTCCTGAATCAGTCATAGAAATGACAACTAATCAACTATTTTTTTTTAAATTACTTGTCGACTAGTAAAAATGAATAGTCATGCAATCCCTATTATACAGCAATGCTTAGCTAATACTGAAACATTATATTCATTTTGTAGTGTGGTTTTTAAAAAATAATTTTAAGTCACTTCACGATGCGGCAAATTACAGTGACTGCCAGCGTAAGACATAAAAACGCTAACAAATAAGCATATTACGTATGCCTCCATCACCAACAAGTCTAGTCCTATTTTAGACATTTGACATTGCTGTGACCTTGACCTTGAGTTTGGATCAGTTCCAAAATCTAATCAGCTCATCTGCTGGTTAGAAGGAAAATTCCATATAAATCCTACAAACATTCAACCACTCGTTTTGAGATATCGCGTTAACTAGAATTTCAGACTGACGCATGGAGGGACAGACTGACCACCTAGTCGCAGAGGCATAATTATAATGTTATGTTACATTGCTGTGCAAGTCACAACATCTCAGAGAACATGAATAAAAATTGGTATTAAAGCAACATTTCTTTTAATTTTTAAACAAACGTTTTATTTGTTCGAGCTATCGTTTGTTAAACTGGATACATGTTAAAGTTGTTGCATGCATCTTACAGCCGTGCAGAACACATTGGAAAACATGAGGCTTATTATCAATGAGTTCATAGGTGTAATCAAAATGGCTCAATCATTGTATTTTAACAATGAACATTGCACTTTGGCGCTCCACAAGAGTATTTACCAGCAATGGCTTTTAGTCATTACTGGCATAGGGCTGGCACAGGCCCAATTTGTATTTGGAGTTTTAAAAATCACACAGTGGTCATTGCCAGGAACGGAAACTTAACAAGTTTAAATATTTGCCATTAAGTACAATATTCACTACATGTTCTAAGCGGCTGTGAAAACAAGAATGTTAAGCATTCCAGTCATTGCACTGTCACTTGGACGATAATCCAGAGCCAGCTTTGAGCCACAGATCTACCTACACGGCTGTAGCTATGCAGTAAGCGCTCTGATAAATCCCCAGGATAATGAGCTCATAGCTAAAGCTGTATAAGCAGTTAGCTGCAAAGATAGATGATGTAGTGACACAAGTCCAACTCCGAACGTCTTGAAGGCATCTGGTTCATGCATGTTGAAGTCATTCATTTTTTTGTTTCCCAACGAAAACAAATTAACAGAATGTACAAAACAGTTTTTCTTGTATTTTTCCATCAGGTCATATTCGCTTTGGGGCTAAAATTAATTCTTGAATGACCTGAATGTTTGTGAGCAATCACTAGCTAATGGCAAAAAAGGGCAGATTAAAGTTTGCGTCTGATGTACTGTTAATACGGATCACTATATCCTTTTAAAATCAGCAAGAGGGTGAAGGTAAAAGAGGACAACAGGAAAAATCAGCAGGATTTTCCAGGCACTACAATTTTATAATATTTTATTCACCCAAAATTTATTTCTGCATATGTTGATCCCATTTTTATAATATCTTTTAAGAAAACAGAATAAGGTTCCAGAGTACACATCTTAAAAAGAGAATAACCTACTTGTACTTCCAGGTTTTCATAGGTATAATAATATTACGAAAAAATTTATTATTTCTCATTTTGGTGTGCGCCAAGAAAAACAAGAATAAAATAAAAAAAGCTCCCATTTTCCCCCCAATTTCATGCGAAACTTGAAACAGAATACAAACAAATGAACAGAACGTACGTGGACTGCGGCTCTATGCTGTAACATAGCACATATTCTGAGGACGTCGAGTTGCTGGAGTTGTGCCGGATGCAGTGATGCTGCTTGGTGGAAGCCCCAGTACTGTGGGTTGTTGTGCAGTCACTGCTCAAGGACTTTGAGTATTCAAGACCTGCAGTTATTTTCAGCCATTATGCTTGGTCACTTACCTAGTCTGTGCTCTGGATAACAGAACATAGATGTGCACACAGTCCTTTCAGAAGCATAGAGAACAACTTAACCTTGGGGAATGCAATCCTCACTTTTATAAATCATTACACAAGCCACTGTACAGCTACCTTCCTAGCAACAAAAGCAAAAGCAACAAATGTGTATACACACAACGCTAGACGATAGAATTCGCATGTTGATGCCATCGACTAAGTTTCACTGAATTATCATCATTTGCATATCAAAATGTGTGACATGAGTTTTATCTCAAAGAAAACATGAAATCAGTGGTACTGAGTAGTTAGGAAGTAGACATGAAGGAAATGGTTATGGATGGAATAACTCACTGTTATTACTTGTAAATATAGCCAAGGCAAGAGTTTAAAACAGGGCAGTGGAAGCTCAGTGGACTTGGACATTGGATTTCTGATCGGAATGTCGTGAGCTCAAATCCCAGCACTCCCAAGCTGCCACTTCTGGGCCCTCGAGCCTTTAACCCTCAACTGCTCAAGTGTATAAACGAGATAAATGTAGGTCACCCTGGATAAGGGTGTCCGCCAAATATTGTAATATTAAAACGAAAAACAAAGAAGTGACAAAAATAAAGATGGGACAAACAATGGTGATCAGTGACTGGGCACTGGGAACAATGGTAGTCAGTAATTAATCACTGGGAACCATACTGATCAGTGAAACTGGGATTTGTGTACATAGACTCACAAGCAAGCACAACACATGCAAGTCACGAGGGTCAACAGAAGCTACTCTCTTATATAACCAGCAGTGAGCTGTATAAAGTGCAGGACTGTCACCGCTGTCTGCTCAAAACCTCAAACCTCTAGAATTGTCATTCTGCTTTTTTTTTTTTTTTAATAAAAATAAAATCACTAAAAAGTCACCAAAACTGGCTAATTTGGCAACACTGGATATGCATAGAAGCCTAGTGTACCTATTTTGCATAGTAAACATTTGTAACTACTTTCACATCACCAGGATGTAGGCTGGTCCATGGAAACTAGACTGTCTCCGAGAGAACATGTCCAGTTCTACTCAAAAATGGACACTTCCTGAACCACTTCAGTGTGCAAATTCTTCAGCTTATGCCTTCAGCCTATGCTGTTCTACAGTTTCTCTTTTCAGTGAAAAGAAAAAAAAATACTGAGACTGTATACACATATTTATCATAAAATATGACACTATTATTATTATTGAATTAATATTGTTTTGTAATCCCTTAGATATAATGACAATATAATAACGTAATATACGTTATTACCCCACCCCCGCCCTCCACTCCTTCCACTGGTCAGAATAAATTTTCACCCCTGTCTATTTCTTAAATGACCTAAAGAAAGAAAAGCTATAGTTGCTCAAACTCGTACTCAAATACCGAGTTTTTGGATACTGATATTCGTCATTCATGTATTCATTATGCTTTACTCCCAGAGGAAGTCAGCAAGAAAATATGAAAAAGAAGAGCCAGGTGTGGTAGTATTTAATAAAGTGTCAGGAGAGGGAGGTTTATGACTCTCAACCGGATAGGAGCGGGTGGCCAAATATGAATCTCGTGGGACAAGAGAGAGATCGTTTCCAAAAATGTCCAATAAAACTCTTAGGATGCTTTCATACCTACCTATTTTGGTGTGACCATACTGGACTTTAGTTTGGCCCATTCTGACATTAATACCCATACATTTCAACACACTTAGCACTGCTTGACTCTTTAGTATACAGTTACAGTAGAGAAATAATTTATAATCGCACTATCCGGTGTCACTCGTAAGAGTCTGGTTTTGAGTCTGGTTCCTCTCAAGGTTTCTTCTTCATGACATCTCAGGGAGTTTTTCCTTGCCACCGTCACCTCTGGCTTGCTCATTAAGGTTAAATAAATCTACATCCGGAATTCTGTAAAGCTGCTTTGTGACAATGTCAGTTTTTAAAGCGTTATATGAATTAAATTGAACTGAATACTCAAGTGAGCACCAAATAACCAAACAACTGTCCACCAAGAGTCAAGGGTCTCGGGGCTGTCGAGTGGTGCAACAGGAACACGTCAGCCCTATCATCGGGAGTCTGAACCCCAATGATGCCACAGCGATCCATAGCCAGGAGTCAAAGAGAGTGGAATTGGCCATGACTTCTGGGCATTATTCTCTACCCAGTCAACCAGAGTGACATTGTAAGCATCTGTGAGCTCTGAGTGTGTTAGCGTGTTACGCTGCCATGTAACAGCATTAACAGCAGTTCTAAAAGATGTGGTGGCTGGCTTCACGTGTCTGGAAGGAGGAACATGCTATCTATCTGTCTATCTATCTAACCTTTACCCTTTCTGGTTGGTGGCAGCTGGTAAATGACCAAATTTGGTAGAGATTTGAGCGAAAAACAGACATGAAAGAAACAGTTTCTGATGGAATAACTTGTAAATATAGCCAAGAAGAGAGTTTAAAATGAAGGACCAAGAAGCACGCAGGTGGGACAAACAATGGTGATAAGTGATTGGTTGTTAGGAACATCGGCTCATGCGAAGGAACCTGCTTTCTCAACTTGTATAACCAGCGGCTGTGCTATGCTCAATAAGTCACTGCATTTGTCGCCAAGAACCTTTTTGAAATAAAGTCACTAAAAGGGGTCTAAAAAGTCACAACTGAAAAATGTTCACCCTTGTTGGGAGATCACAAGTTCGAATAACGAAGATGCCACAGCCATCCCTGGATGGGATTCAAAGACAGCAAAACTGGCTGTGCTCTTTAAGATGGCAATGGAAATCACAATGGCTACAAATCAGGTACCTCTGGTTTGCAGTTTATTCCAAAAAGCAACACCGAACGTGCCGTACGCCTAAACCGCTTTGGAACTCTTTTCATTTCAAACAGATGTCTCTCATTTGGAGCGTTCATTTCTGTTTTCATTCACTGGTTTAGTGAATACATAGAGCAAATATCAGTACTGACCATCAGATTATTATAAACATGCACGGTCACTGTGATCACAAAGCTGGTTAATCCAGCAAGACAATCCTAAACTCTGTTGCAGCTAGAACTTTCAAGAAGTCTGAATTTTAAGTGATGTCAGATTGTGCACTGCAGCATTAGGAATACTGGCTGAAATATCGAGCTGATATTCACTAATGCTTTTGGTGGGCACTTGATATTTCTGTTCATTATTTCTCTATATTACAAACTTGTGCACCGGCACGGACAGGAGGAAAGTTTAATTGCAGTGGAAATATGATATTAGATTACACCACATTAAAGACGCTTTTTCTTTTCCCTCCTAATGGTTAACCGAATATCCGTTCATTAGGCAGAAGGCACATCCCTAATCACACACCAGGTCTTTCAAAACAGAAAGGCCATCCAAACTCATGCTCTGATACAAAACCTTTACATGGTCAATTCTGCAATTCTGAATCCCTCACCTCGGTTAGTTTGGACGCCTGGGCTTTTTCAGAACTGACTAAACACTTTGCGTGCACGCCAGCACTGGCCTCAGCCTTCCACACAACAGTTCATTCTGTTCAAAACAGCCAGATGATCACATATGTCCACTGATAAAGATGGCCTTATTACAAGGAAGAATGTAAAGTTTTGGGAAAAGCTTTTGGTGAACACTCTGGGGGTGGGATATGCAGGAATATCTTGCTAATAGAGATACGAGTGAATTTTTCCAATAAAAAAAAAGCACAGTGGATATTATGAAATACGCCTATAGCAACACAATTTGGACTGACCGTCAAGACGAGATAGCAGGGTTTCTGTTTTAACTAGCATGGCTAACATAGCTAGTGGTTGTCGCATGTTAATAAGCTTCTTCTCAGCCTATGAATATGTCAGCAATGAAATCCTGCACATGCGGCTCCAAAGGCTACAATATAGAAAGAAGTGCTCCTTAAGCGTTCTTATAATAATGATAATTATAATACAATTAATATACATAATTTATATAGCACATTTAAATTACGGAACACTACACAAAAGAATAAATCACGAAAATACAGAAGAAACCGAAGACAAATAGGCACAGTACACTTGATCACTTCCTAAAGGAGTTTTAACGGAAATGCTCGTTGAAACCTTGAAGACTTCCCCCAGAGAGGCAAACTGAAGAATGCTTTTTCGATTAGTTTAAACAGCCTACTACAAAGAACAAAAAAAGTTTATCATCAGAATGGTTCTTTCTAGAGTTTGCCCTTCACTTACATGCACAAATGAAAAATAAATAAATAAAAAAGACTGGATGCAGGATGAAAGAGTTCTTATATTAATGGACTTCTCTCTGAGTGGTTCTGGACTGAAACATTGAATAAAACCAAATCTGGCCTGGATGTGAGAGACAAACACACATCTTAAACAAACCCAGACACACAGACACACACAGATAGACACACACACAGATACACACACACACACACATACACACACACACAATTGCAAATGCAGTCCATAAAGGCAGATGTGAATAACTGATATTAGAAATTCAGCTTTAGAGATTTTTTTTTAAAGCAATTTGGAATATTTCTCACTCTGAAAAAAAAAAATCTAAATCTCCTGAAAGAAGCTTTCTGCCCTACTTTCTTGTCCAGTGCACCTGACCCGAGGACCAGCGCACCACTGAGAGCTAACCCTTGCTAGATGAATGTTTGGGACTGGCACTTACTTGACGGACCAAACACACAATAAAACTCACTATTCACAATAAGAGCAAGCGCTTCTTAACAATATCGAGACGCAAAAACCTAAAAAAAAAAATGCCCACTGCGTCACTGTGAGCAGAGTCAAACAACAACTATTGCTGACAAGAGCAACAATACAAGGACTTGTTCCCACAATTCAAGCAAGTCACTAGGGGACTTTAAACTGGTCACTGAACAGCACATGTAACAATGATTGCTGAGAGTGTGGCCCATTTCTTTCTCTGTCAGAAAAAAACGTGATAAAGACTCGTGCTCACCCCCTCAAGTCATAAAATACGCAGTGTAATTGAAAGGTATCTACAAAGCATGGGCACTGACACGTACATTAAAAAAAACTTTCATAAATATTTGATACATCATGTAAGCAAAATGTTTTCCCACAAGGGTCGGTTTTAACATTAGAAATTTTATTTTGTGTAGTCAAGTTCAAAGTTAGAATTGGGTACTGCAAAAATTTATCGAAAAAAAAAAAAAAAAAAACACACTCTGGTCCAAGGGTAACATTTTTTGTCTCTCAATTCTATAAAAAAAAAAAAAAAAAAGCTAAAACAAAGCAATCTTTACTCACGAATCACGACTAGATTTGGTCTTTTGTCAGCAAAATCGTCTGTGAATCCGACTCGCAACCTTTTGAATAAACACTGGCGAGTATTCGTCGGCTTTAATTGCATAAAACAGTCACATGCATGATTAGCCGCTGCAGCAGAGAAAGAAAGGTTCAGAGCTGATGCTTACGGAGAGCTGCAGTGCTGCTTTGGGAACACACACACACACACACACACACACACACACACAGGTTCCTAATCTCCTGTTGAATTTCACATGGGGCCGTCTCACTAGACCCACAGAGTGCACATATACACACTACACAGTCTGGCTTGGAAACTAAAACTGAAAGAAGACTCAGCGAGCAAGCACATCATGTTTGTGACGGCCACACTTGGAAAAGTCAAGAAGGCCATGGGAAAACAAAACAAACAGCGCTGCAGGAGTGCGGGAAAGAGACAAAGTATAGTTCGGAGGAATCAGAGGGTGGAACATGGAGCCGAGAGTGACGAAGCAAACCTGGAACCCATTAGAGGAGAAAGTGTGAGGGCAAGTGCAGGAAACAGAGAGAGATACCGCTTTGCTCATGATGTCACACTGTACTCCTCACTCCTTTAGACAAAAGCACTGAATATGTGCCTGCTTGTCACAAAATACAAAACATGTTTGATCAGAGAGTTTCTATTAATAGTAATAATAATAATAATAATCATTATAATTGTAACAATTTCATTTCGATATAGTATTTATAAAGCCAGCGGACCTTTCAGAAAAGAATAAGTACTATAACAGATGTAAACAGGCCCATTTAATACAAGACATGAAGAAACGTTTGAATCAGTCCTTGAAATTTAAAATGCAACCCAAGATCATTCTGTGCAAATCCTACCCAACCCACATGGCAGCACCAAGTTTTGAATCAAACTCTGACTGTCGGCAAATATAAACACCACTAAACAAAGGCTTGGCATCCAATCATGGCACCTGCGATGAGAACAGTGACCAGCTATTCTGTAAAAGACTTCTAAGCCATTTCACTCAAATCTCCAGGATGTAGACACACCTGAGCCAGACCTATGACCAACAACCACTTGTCCAAACCTGACTGACCCTGATGCGATTGGTCAGGTCCTGTCAAGTACGGACCATCCAAGCTATCAATACGCACGACACTGACGGGTAACAGCAAGCTAGAAGTGAAACAACAGCATTCAGTAAAGTACGCTGGTATGTTTTTAACCAGAAACTATGACTGCCTACATACTGCAGAAAGTAATACTTCTAATATAGGATTATAACTTGAAGGAAAGGAGACAGTTCGGTAAAATAATTTTAGCAAATCTGCTTCATTCATAATCAGTGACCAGGAGAAATAAATACCTCGAATCTATGGTAAGGGCAAAGCAGTTGTTCAAATGGCATTATTTCAGTACTTACTACGGTTGGCCATCGATATGCAGGCAATAAACTTCAGTATAGAGCTCAGTAGTGTAGTCTCTTAGTGTTCCTCCTCTAGGAGTGAAGATATGTCAATTGCAGAGACCGGGGGAGTAAACCAGAGGAGGGACTTGGGGGAGCTCTTAGTCTAGCTTTTGGGCGGGCTCCCCTTATTTGGCTATGAGGCAATCATACAAGGGAGATGCAATCTTGCTCAGGAATAATCTCTAGACAGCCTCAGTTTAAATTTTGGCCTCGCTGTGGCCTTTTCACTTTCACATCCATCTAATGTTATCAGCGACTAGCTGCAAACCTCCTCATGACGCCAAACAAATCGGCCACGAGAACTTTCCTTCAACATGGAAGAAGTGTCCCAAAAATGGTCTGAACAAGAGCGTTAGGTTCCAGAAGATCGAGCTCATCTTATGTGCATGAACTGCTTGCTTAGTTGCCTTATGTAGACAGTAATTCTTGCTTTATTATGGATTAATGAGGGAATTAGACATGAGAGAATTACAGCCAAGGACTGCAGCTTGATCCTTGTCATTAGCCATGTCAATCTTTTTGCTGGTCATAAGTGAACTGACAACAGGAAATCCTCACTAATACTCACAGTGTTATATGATGTCTGCACTTAATGTCATTTTTTTGGGATTTGTTTGCCTATTAACAAGACAACAATTATTTAATCAAGAAATTCAAATTCAAGTCACCAAACAATATTAGATTTTTCCACACAGTCAATTTATACCATAAGATGTGCGATAGGGCAGACCTATCGCACAACAGCTACCAGTCCGGAGTACGGTTGGCCAGAATGGTGCAAAATCCATTAAGAAATCAAGAACACAACAGCGAATTTAGAAACACAACAGCAATCAATCATGAAAAAAAAAAAAAAACCTAATAAGAAACACTATTACAAATGTAAAAAAAAAATCCCGCAAAATCAAAAAGATATCAACTTCAACTCAAAACAGAAAGGGTAGGTTGTTATTTAACATCCCATGTACGTTGCTGATTGGACATGGTGCACAACTATTACAAGGAAAAAGTCTAGCCCTTCTTGTATGCCTCAAATCCTCTTGAAATATACTTCAAACAGGAAGGAAGCTATTAAAGGGAAAAAAACTTTCAGATATTTGACCTTGCTCTGACCTTGACCCCTTTTGGATCAGTTCCAGAATCTAATCATTTTAACTCCCTGTTACGATGATGATTCTATCTAAATCCTACAAACATTAAACCGGTCGTTCTTGAGATATCGTGCTAACAAGAATCTCTCAGACAGCACAAAAACACAATTTCTCCGCCACCTAGTAGCAGAGGCATAAAATATCTGTGTTTACTATTAGTGATGTGCTACAGCTTTACCTGTATCTACAGAGATGTTAGATAAAATCATAACTGCTGAAAAACAATCACAATATCAAACAAGCCGGTAGCACAGTGATGATGCCGCCTCACAACTGCTTCGATCCTCAGCCCAAGTTACTGTCTGTGTGGAGTTTTGCATGTTCTCACCATACCCATGTTTCCCATGGGTTCTCTGGTTTCCTCCCACCTCCCAGTAACATGGGACTGGCTATGCTGAATTGCCCCTAGGTATGAATAAGTGTGTGAATGTGTGTGTGATGGTGCCCTGCGATGGACTGGCATTCCATCCAGGCTGCATTCCTGATTCGTGTCCAGTGTTCCTGGGAGAGGCACCGGATCCACTGCCATTTTGATCAGGATAAATACTGAAGATGAATGAATATTAAACAACATTGCTCTTGTTATTCTTCTGAATTCTTCTATTATTTAAAACCCTTAATGGATTGTAGAAAGATGGACAATAACAGAACAGAGACATGGACAATCTTGCCAGCGAGGAAAAAAACAGGAAGCAAAGCAACAAAACTATCCTGAGGAGGTCATGAAGAGGTACTATGAATGTTTTCCCAATGCAGCGTGAGACCTGCAAACCTCCATCTTCCAGGAAAACATCCTCAATCATCTCATCAAATATTAGACCCGCGTAGCAAGTAGACGTAAAAACGGTCTTACTCTGAGAATATACGTAAGGTCCACAAAGTGCATGTTATTTCCCTGCTCTGTAATTGCGCTCAGAAGCATTCTGATACTGTACCACACTGCCTCCTAGTGGGACAGTAAAGAACTGAATCCTAAATATACCCGAGTATGATGTTCTTCATTAAAAACAGCACAGTGTATCTTCTACACCTTATCCCTTATGTATCATGGATGAAACGGATGAATGATGGATGAAAAAGTAGCTAAGTACAGACCTCATTAAGCAATTTTAAAGTGATTTGTTTTCCCTGTACACAATTTTTTTTTTATTTTTTTTACTGAGCATAGAAAAGGAGGCATTGGCGTTAAATCGATACTACTCATTACAAGAGTTTTTTTTTTATTCCATCTAGAAATGTTTTGTATACCCAGCTGACATGTTAACTAAAAATAAATAAATAAATAAAATATCAGTATGACCATCCTGTCTGCCATGTTTTTCAAACCTTCATGCCACCCACATCCAATAAACAGAATTGTGGCTCCGTGAAAGGAATGTGAATCTCCCTCAAATTAGTACAAGACAAGAAACCTTATGACGGCAGTGCTAAAAGCACATTATGAACAGAACAGACTTTTTCCCGACAGTATAAACTATTCCTAATAATGCGGCCTACCTTATATGGCCTCTTCCCAAATGAATATGGCAAAAAAATAACAATGATGGGAGAAGAATCAAGAGCTTCAAGGAGTGACGAACATTATCATTTCACAAGAATGTATTTAAGTTGCAATGAAAGTACTTTCATAGCGAACGAGCCAAGTGCTGTTGCTTATTCACCAACAAAGCATAATTGGTATTTCCTGGTTTCAGTGTGAATGGTTAAGGTACATTTTTAAAAATGCAGAGAATTTGTATCTGATGTATCACTAGTATCTGTCACGTACAAGTCAGCGTATTACACCATGACCACTGAAACTGCAGTTTACAGAAATATCAAATACTATATCCTTAAATCTTGAAGGAAAAAATAAATTTTACTGGGGAAAAAAAAAACAAAAACAGGAATAAAAACACTAAAATGCCAAACATACAACTATGAATACCTTGTCCTCTAATCTGTATAAACTGCATCTTTACTCAGCTTCTGATTTTAGTATTATAAGCAAGTGTCTCCCATTCACTCTTAACTGAGACAGAACATTATAATATTAAGGTCAATTTTGAGAATGTTGACAGCATTAAACCCCCAGTGTGGTGAATCAGCAGCCCTCCACCCTTTCACTGTTTTGTACTTCATATATTTCGTGTGTCCACGTGACATACTGCATCACTTATCTTCCTGCGCCGATTTGCCAAGCTAAGCTACTCGGTACCCTGTACATGTGGAAAATTCTAATTTTAGGCTCAACCCTTTTACTTTTCATGTACAGCTAAAGCTATTTTTAGTGCCATCCCATTTTATATACACATACACAATCTAGAAAAGCCAATCAGGCCTTCACATTACTTTGCACAACAGCAAGCAGGGATGTACTGATTCGATCCTCAGTAGCTGTATCAGAAGCTTGAAGAGCGCCAGCTCGGTTACTGTGAACATGTCGGTATCAAAAGGAGTATCAAAGTACAGAATCAAGCGTATCAATCGGACGATACTCAGCGCTGTGATGTCATTATTATATAGAATGTGGCATACTTCCAAAGCAAATTCCTAATGTTAAACTCTTTCTCTTACAAGAAACAGTAAAGTCAGTGAGCTACGCAGTCAATAAGCAAGCAGGTAAACACAGAAGTGTTTATCTGTCTGTCTATATTTTGGTTCCACCTTCCGGTATTACGCTTATATATAGGTAGACAGTTTCAGTGGAATGACAAGAGCAACACAAACACAATGAACATGCCTATACATAGTAGTTTGTCCATCTACACAGAACAGCAAGAGCAGATGACTTTTTTTTTTTTTTTTATCCCTGTACTTTTACAGTACACCAACCTACTAAGCTTTTACCAGGCAGTGATTTTCCAGAAATTTATTTATATGAACTTACCAATACCAATACCAATGAAAACAGACTTTTCGTAAATTGTTCAGCCAAGGGACACTTCAACCCCTTCTTTAACCTATATAGCAAGTCAAAAAGCACAGCCATCTTCATCCACTGTCATATAAAACACGCCGCATATATTGTGCATGTGCCGATGACTGGTCATCATGCTATTCGGCAGTACGGTAACTAACCCTGTTACATTCAGGAAAAGGCTTCCTGGATAGGCATCATCACTGGGAAGTGGCTTCTCTGACCCATTCAACAGCAGCTTAACGACAGCTTCCTGTAAGATTTTTTTTTTTTTCAAATCTGAAGAAGCATTGCATTTCTCCTTCTCACAGACAGCAATCTAATAATTTTGTTTACTACATAAAAGGTTTAGGCTATAAAGCTTTTCATATTCCATCATATTATCATTTTACATCAATACATCACCATATTAATCCGATATTCCTCATAAACCTTTCTGTCTTTTTGTCTGTGCTGTACAGCTGTCTGCTTCCTCTGCAAAGCAACACCGAGATTGAGAAAGGCACTACATACATTGAAATAATAAGAATATGAACCGTTGTTATAACCATCACACCAACTAAAGAAAATATTTATACAAATGTAGCAAAAGAATGATGCAATATGTAATTATTGTAATATTCATTCATCTTGAATAACGACTTTATCCTGGTCAGGGTCATGGTGGATCCCGAGCCTAATCCCCGGGCACAAGGTGGGCAAATTTGGCACACTGGGCACAAGGTAGGAAAATTCACCCCGCATGGTACACCGGTGCATCGCAGGGCACCATGCACACACTCATTCACACCTAGCGGTAATCTGGCATAGCCAGTCCACCCAGCTGCATGTTTCTGGACAGTGGGAGGAAACCGGTGAACCCGGAGGAAACTCAGATGGGGAGAACATGGATTTGAGTGAAGGACTGAACCAGGGTGAGGTGGCAACACTACCCACCGCGCTAAAAAACTGCTGTGCTCCAAAAAACCTAAATAACACATTTCAGAATATTGCCATCCTGTATGTGATTTAAGCATGGTTATTTACTCATTCTGAGACATGCACATATTTGCACGGATTCTTTACATTAAAGATGTGCCATCTCATCATTCCTTATTCGGGGTGCAGCAGAAGGGGCAAAAGTGTTGTGAAAGACTAGACATGACACCGGATATCCCGGACATCCTTCAAGCCAAAGGAATCTGGAAACAGTCCAACTGTGTAGACAGATCAAACACTTGGAATACCAACCATTCCTGAGAAGCTTTTTTAGAGTGGGAGAGACTAATGTGTAACATGTGATCAGAAGGGGGCAGAACTGAGCACTGCGGAACAGAGCAGCATCCATAGCCATTTAAGGGTCATTCATTTCTTTACTATGCAATAATGTTAATGCTAAATCAGGTAAAATAATCTGAGAAGAAGCCAAACAACGTATATTAAAGTCTGGTTGGGTAACAAGTAACCTTATAAATGTGCACATGGGAAGACTAATCTGTTCAAACAGATCACAGTATAATGTTTTTAGGAGTATAGATTGAATATAAACTTGCACATGCCTTTATCTGCTGGTAATCTCAGTTATTCCAAAATGATTTTAAATTAATTTACATACTTGTATATAAAAAGTGTGTAGATATATGTATGTTGCTTATATTATATATCAGCATTTGGAATATCCACTGGTTTCACTACAGCCTCAGTTTACACAGCCGATGAAGGATTTTTGTCCGAAATGTTTTGTTTCATTCCAACATCTGTTCATTAGACAACCAATTTATTAACAATAATCCCTCAGAACTGATATCTAATATGTATTGATAGCCATAACTGTACATATTAGATATCAGTTCTGAAGGATTAAATGGTTAATTGTGATTTTTTTTTACAATAGTAATTTATAAATTCCACACAAACCTAATATACAACAGTATGTATGGGGTTAAAAACATCTCTCATTCAGTTGTTGCTGCCTTGTTAATTAAACTAAAGACAAAATCTCATCTGTGCTGCGGGATTGAGACCCTTAGACGTCAGCAGTCTGTGTGCTTGAATATAATGATATATTGTATGACAGATTGGGCAAGTGCCTGGTTAATTATATTATATATTATATGGCTTCTTAATATGGCTGTTTGTATATCTTCCTTCAGCATCAAGCACATGCAGCAGTAACACGTAGTTGTATAACACTGACTAACTCCATTACAATCCACAGCAACAAGTGGATAATTATATTAATTCTGTATCTTGGTCCTTGTTAATATCTATGATGCTTTCGGTATATCATACATCCCATGAACCGACACAACAGTATTGTCAGTAGATTAGACAGGATAAGCTCATACTAGCAAAACCTGAAATGTGCAAACATATAGCTAAAACATGCACACCCAACATCAGACACAAAGACCGGTTACTCTCTGCAGGAGCTACACAATGCGGGCTTTAAGTCTGTGTTATTTACTTGCACCACTACTCCACGTCTACATGTGTACACATACACTATTTGGCCAAACATCTGACCATCACACCCATGTGTGTCCATTCCAAAACCATGGGCATTAATACGGAGTTGGTTGTCCCTTTGCTGTTATAATAACCTCCACTCTTCTGCAAAGGCTTTCCACTAGATTTTACAGCGTGGCTCTGGGGGATTTGTGCTCATTCAGTCACAAAAGCATCAGTGAGGTCAGGCAAGAGGTCTGGGGTTCAATCGTTCTTCCAATTCATCCCTAAGGTGTCTAGTGGGGTTGAGGTCAGAGCTCAAGTTCTTCCACATCAACTTTGGACTTCACTTTGTGCACACTTGGTGTCAAGCTGGAAAAGGTTTGGGCCCTTTAGGTCCAGTGAAGGGAAGTCTTAATGCTACAGCATACAAAGACATCCTATACAATTGTGTCCTTAAAACATTGTGGCAACAGTTTGAGGAAGAACCACAAATGGGTTTGATGGTCAGGTGTCCACAAACATTTGGCCATACAGTGCATCTGCATTCTACTCCATATCAGATGCACTGCAGTTTAACTAACGTTGGTTAAAAAAAAAAAATCAATAAAAATCATTAGTGTATATCTCATTCAGTTGTGGCTGCCAAATTATTAAAACTTTAACAGCACTCTCATCCGGTGATAAACATTGTGTGACTGGGTGTGTAGGCACATTGTTCATTTAAATGTTCCCAAAACACAGACTTTAACTGCCATATTAAAATACAGAAATATTGTTGTTGCTTATTTGTATTTACTGAAATGTCTGTCGTATGTTTTGTGTACTTCTGTAAGTATTCTTATTCTTGCGCTCTGGTTGTGTAGTTGTTCTACATTAGGTTTTGTGCTAATTAATTCACTATAATTTCTTAGAATAGTGATTCTGAACTCTGCACTGCATGTTTTACTGTTGCTCTGCTTCAACACACCCACACTGACTCAGAAATGACATATTAACTAGATGATTAGTTGGATTATAGCAGGGAGTGAGTTATAGCAGCGAAAACAACATTTGCTGGGCAGGAACATCAGCGTTAGGAACCACTGGCCCAGTTCAAAATGTATTATACGGTTTAGAAATATACTGCTTTAAAAAAATGTTATATTATATATATATATATATATATATATATATATATATATATATATATATATATATATATATATATATATATATATATATATACACATACATATATACACACACACACACACACACACACACTGCCCTCCAAAAGTTTGGAAACGCCTGAACAAAATAGGGTTTTTGGGCAATATCAGCATAAATCCTCTTTAGTTAGTGACCATTTTGCATTGATAATAAGGGACAACACAAACTATGAAAACATATTTTATTAAATAAAAAGTTTATGAACATAAACATGAACATAACATAGA